>JANSTV010058267.1:0-12479 GCA_027564135.1 Lestremia cinerea | reverse complement strand
GCGAAACGCCATTGAAATGCGATCCACCAGCGCCGACTCATCGAACCAAATGCCAATGCGACGACATCGCACGTTTTTATTATTCATTCAACGGTTTACAGTTAGCCAGTGTATGGTCGCTGTTGATGGTCGTATACGTGTCGCATTCGCATACCATCGACAACAGCATCGTGGTCGTCATTGTGTGATGCATGTTTGTCAATTGACCGCCGACGGCAACAGCATGAGCTGGAATGTGCGTTCAAGTGGGGAATTGATGCGAACCATCGAATCGAGTTTTGCCGTGAAAATTCACTCGAAACCGAATTGCCATTCGGCAGACAATTCAATTTGATCAAATCGATTGACGCAATGACACCAGACAAAGTAGTGTCATTAAACCAATGCGATTGCCAGTTATCGGCCACGGTCGATGATGCTGAACGACGGGTTTGACTTGGATCACGATCACAACGGCAATGATGAATTGAAAAATGAAAAAAAAAACAACAACAAAATGCCGAACCGAAAATGTGTGTTGCGCAAATTTGGGTTGCGCGATAAAAAGTGAATGGCACTCGCTGGCGCGCGCTTGCGATGAGAACAACGCACTAGTGCACGTCACAATCACATGCCACAGGTCGCCGCCACTGAATTCATCAGAGGCCGGAATTTGAAACAATGAACAATCTCATTTCGGCTCGATTCCAACGAAATTGTAACGATTCAATTAAAACAAAACAAAAAACCGACTCGACAATGCCCGAAAATGTCTCGGCAGTCAACAGACTGGAAATAAGCTTTTCGGTTCGACGGTTTCGGTGGTTGATTTTTTGGGCTCGATTTCAATTGTTGCGAAAGACTGGTTTCATTTCGATGCAGGACGGTGTCGCAGTGCAGTTTCTGCAGCCACTTTTCGACTCAGGTTGAAGTTGGCCGAGGTCAGTACCACGAACTCGCTGGCGAAGAATCGCCTTTGCCGGGGTCAAGTCACCGGAACCGGAATGACATCATCTGAATATTCACGCTTGCGCATAAGAAATTGTGATCAAATTACTGAAAATCGATTGCGATGCCGCGCCATGACATTACACCTCGTTGAGAGGCATTAACGCTAATTACCAAACGCGGATGGATCATTTCCAAACGGTTTTGGTCGCAAAGTTACGGCGTTTACACGGGCATTTCGATGATGCTTTTGTGTTGTTCGATCATTTGGCATTAGACGAAAAACGCTCAAGTTCAATGTAAAATAGCCGTGGCTGACGGATGACGCAGATGACGCAGACCAGACGCAACAATAGACTTGTGGAAATGAGAGAATCGACGAGAGCCAACTGCGAATGGAGAATCAAGACGGAAAACATGTTAATTTAATGAAACACGCCAGCAACGCAAAGCAACGCATCGCATGCGACGCATTGACGCATTCAATGAGGTGCTCGACTCGAGAGGTTCTTGAACACGGCTATGTCCATCTTTAACGTCGTCGTCGTCTTCATCGTCGTCGTCGTCGTTGATTCATTAAACATTTTTCCCGCATCAATATTCAATACCACAACTAGAGCCGATGGCTCAATACAATGCCGACGACGATGAAGACGATGGCTACGACGACGCATCGATGTTGGTTGTGCAAAAGGAAAGTTTACGGTTACCTCGATTCAATTCAAGAATGGCTTTGTTTTTTCCTCCATTCCTCTGCGATTCGCTAGCGTTGTTTGCGTGTTTTTGTTGATGTTGGTTGCTTCTGTTTTCTGCAACGCTTCGCATCGTCCGTACGTTTCTCATCTTCTGTTGTCGCTGGTTGCTTTGAGAAAAATAGAAAAAAAAAACTTTGTTGCGAAATCGTGCGGATTGTTGCTGTCGCTTGGATTTTTCATTGAAAACGCAACAAACGCCAAATGCCAAAAGAGAAAAATCTGAGAAAATTTTTCCGACAGAAAAAGAAATATCGATTTTCTGTTTGCTGAGCAAATCGGGTCGGTTTGTTGTGAAGTTCAACGAAATCATGAATGTTGTTTGCCTCGGAAGCGATTTGCATCCGGAAATGAGACTCGATTGGAAGATGATTCTGTCAAACGCCTCCGCAAGCGAATCTAAATTGATGATCTTCGCCCGTTCAATTGGTCAAACGGTTGAGTGACTCCTACGCCGGTCACCTTGCTCTCATTCAAAACGCTAATTTTAATTTTTTTGATTTTTTTTCAGAAATGATGCGATAACAAATCAAATCACCCAAAACGAATCATGGATTGGTCCGAAGGCGACCTAGTTTGGTTTGATCCAAGCCTGGGACATCCGCTTCCTGGTGAAATTCAAGAAGTTCATCGTGCTGCCCAAGTGACGATCGTCCAGGCACTCATCAATGGAAAGGTTGGTATTTTGGAGAACCCCCCGTTCATCTGCATTCCTCCTTTAGGCCCAACGCGACGCTCAAATTTGAAATTTCTCAATTTTCCCAGCCGTTAAATATTCATTTCCACGAAATCACTTTCTCAACCTGAACCTCCCAGCCCATTGAGCCATTCCAGGCATTTCAATCAAACACGTCGACAATCGTTCGATCAAGTAGAATTTCCCATTGCCGGAACTCAAATCAAAACATTGAAATTTAAACGAATTCATATTTTTCGGTTTAAAACTGGTTTTGGCCGAAACCTGGTCTCGTCTTCATTCCAAAGAATGCTGTCGTCGATCGGCATTCTGATCGCGTGGAATGAAAACGACGCATAAATTACCGCCCGAAAGTTGATAAAATTTCGAAAAAATAGTCGAAAAACCATTTTCGATGACAAACTGATTTGGACTTGATGACGTTTCAATGATTGTTCGACAATGGCCCATGAGCTCGAAATGAGATCGCTGGACGATGGCATGCCGCTGAAATTGCCAACGTTCGAAATCAATTCCAGTTCAGTTTTGACATGCAAACTTGTTGACTTTGCAAAGCAACAACAAAACTCGTTGCAATACACAACGGAGCGCCGTTATGATACTTTTGCTCAGTTATAATTGAAGGGTATCGCTAATCTGTGAATGCGTTGCAATGCGATGTACTGCGGTAAATGAGCATGCGTAGTTGAGTTTCGAATGTTGGATGGGTTTTTGATTGGATCCACGGGGGCAACAAGCAGGTCGGCTTCCTTTGAGTGACCTTGCCGACGATGCGCAGACAATTCCCCGATTGAAGCTCAGCGAGAGTAACTAAGCAATCCGTTTCATTGAACCGAACCAACGGCAGCATCGATTCGATTTTCCAATCACCATTCAAACCGTTTGATCTCCCATTCGACTTGGTTTGAAGTTGGCAACGGCGTTACCGACGACGCCGTTGATGACAACTGGTTTGTTTAGATTTCCAGAGGCTACAAACCGCCGAGTGCACGAAATGCGCTGGCATCCAGTTGATAAAACGAATTTGATGAAGAAAGAGCTTCGACCGGGATTTTATTTGATTTTCGGATGAATTTTCCACCAAATCAATCCAATCGATTGTGTTTTTGCGTCGAATTCTCGCGGAAAATCTCGCATAAAAGATGATTGCAGTGATTTAATCGGCGATTCGATAGGCAATCGCTGTGTGTTGTGTGACCCAGTTGCGCTCAATGCGTTTGGTGCGTTTCCATTTGGAGCCGTGGCAAAAAGGTGGTTCGGATATCGGTAGCCCCACTTCGTCATCGCCGTCTTTCTACCGCAAATCGCCATTGTATTCGCGTCGTCAGCGGCCACCCGACATCGATGATCTCTCGTATCTCGATACGAGACTCTTTGAAAAGAAATCCCTCGCTAGCGCATGGCATCGACGAAGACGTCCACAAATGGTGAAGAAGCTATCGCTTTTGTGCGTTGATGTCATCGTCCGGAATGTGCGCATGCGTTTTCATGTTGAATTGAAGAGGAAGGGTTAACTTTCTATTTTTCCATTGCAGCCACAGACGTTTACGTTGGGGCCGGGTGAAGGTAACCTGCGACCACGACAGGACCTTGGAAGTTCTGGCGTTGATGACATGACCCAATTGGAGGACCTCCACGAGGCCTCTTTGCTTTGGAATCTTCGTCTACGATATGACCGTGGACTCATCTACACCTTTGCCGGAAGTATTCTCATCGCTGTCAATCCATACAAGATGTTCCCGGATGCATACGGTCTGGAAATAGCAAAGCAATATGCTGGACGACCATTGGGCACTTTGCCTCCGCATTTGTTTGCGATTGGAGCGGCTGCTCATGCCGCATTGCCCACCCCGCAAGTCGTTGTCATCTCCGGTGAATCCGGTTCGGGTAAAACCGAATCTACCAAGTTGGTCATGCAGTATTTGGCTGCGGTGGTGCCTGGTGGCGGGAGTGCCTCAGCTGTCATCACCGAGCAGATTCTCGAAGCGGCTCCTCTACTCGAGGCATTCGGAAATGCTCGCACTGCCCGAAACGACAACAGTTCCCGTTTTGGAAAATATCTGGAAGTTTATTTCAAGCACGGAGCCATCGTTGGCGCTAAAATCACACAGTATCTGCTGGAGAAGTCCCGGATTGTCACGCAGGCGCCGGGCGAAAGGAACTATCACGTATTCTACGAGCTGCTCGGTGGACTCACCGAGACCGAGCGCACGAGATACGGTCTGCTGGACGCCGACAAGTACTTCTATTTGAACCAAGGTGGATCGGATTGTGCGCCAGGACGCGTGGATTGGTCGTCGCTCCAAGGAGCCATGCAGGTGCTTGGAGTGTCAGAGAAGGAACGCGAGGGTATTGTTCGGGTGCTGGCCGCCGTTCTGCACTTGGGAAATGTCTATTTCCATAGACGACAGTTGCGGCATGGCCAGGAAGGGGTTGAGGTTGGCTCGGATGCTGAAATTAAATGGGCAGCTCATTTGCTTCAAATTCCTGCTGATGGTTTACATTTGTCGCTCACGACCCGCATGACGGAGGCCCGATCAGAACGACTGCACACCCCGCTGGGCATCGATCAAGCATTGGATGCTCGAGACGCCTTCGCTAAAGTACTTTATTCGGGACTCTTCAATTGGTAAGATCCCCCTGAGTCTCATCAAGGTTCCGACCTAATCCAGAATTTCCATTCCAGGCTAGTGTCTCGCGTCAACTCAATCGTCCACAAAGGCGGCACCCATGATGCCCATCGCATCTCGATTTTAGACATTTTCGGTTTTGAAGACTTGGCCGAGAACAGCTTCGAGCAGCTCTGCATAAATTACGCCAACGAGAATTTGCAATTGTACTTCAACAAGCACGTGTTCAAGTTGGAGCAAGCGGAATACGCTCGCGAGCGTCTCGAGTGGGCCCCGTTAACGTGGGAAGACAATTTGCCAGTTATTCATTTGTTGGCCAAGAAGCCAGTTGGTATCTTCCATCTGCTGGACGATGAGTCAAACTTTCCGCGTGCCAGCGATCTGAGCTTCCTAGAGAAATGTCACTACAATCACGCACTGAATGAATTGTACTCACGACCGCGCATCGGTGCTCAAGAGTTTGGCGTCACACATTACGCCGGTCAGGTGTGGTATTGCGTCGAAGGTTTCCTCGACAAAAATCGTGATGCCCTTCGTCAAGACGTGTTGGAGCTGTTGGCGTCAAGCAAGCTACCAATCATCAATGAAATGACGCGTCAACTACGCGCTCAACGAGACTTTGGCAAGACGCTGCCAAAGGGCGCAAATGGTCGTTTCGTGACAATGAAACCGAGAACACCCACTGTGGCTGCTCGATTCTCTGACTCACTGCAACAGCTGCTCCAATCGATGGCCAAATGCAATCCGTGGTTTGTACGCTGCATCAAGCCGAATAACGATAAGCATGCGTTACGCATGGATATGCCGTGCGTTCTACAGCAACTACGGTATTTGGGAATGCTGGACACGATTCGAATCCGCCAGAAGGGATATCCGGTGCGATTGCGTTTCCAACACTTTGTCGAACGGTATCGCCATATGCTGAGAAGCCCACTGCCACGTGGAACGCCATATCGCGATCTGTGCCGCAACGTTTTGGACACATTGCCTGCGACAGGAGTCGAAGGTCCCGATTTTCAATTGGGCGCCACGCGAGTTTTCTTGCGAGAAGCAGTGCATCGTACGTTGGAAAGTGGACGCTCGGAACGATTGCGTAAGGCTGCCGTTGTTGTTCAGAAGAATGTTCGAGGAATGCTCGCTCGTAAGCAGTTGCAACGCAAAAAGCGTGCTGCTATCAGAATTCAGTCAGTTTGGCGCGGATATCAACAACAGCAAAATTTCAGCAAGCTCAAGAGAGGAACCGTTCAGTTGCAAGCACTTCATCGGGGTCGCCGTCAACGGAAAATCTATAATAAACTCAAGACGGAGCTTAAGCGCCGAAAGGCAGCAGAAAAAGCGCATCGTGAACGTCAACAGAAAGCCCGTGTGGCTGAACAAGAACGAAGCCACGTGGTGCATTTGGATGTACCTGCTGAATTGGCCTTTATGTTTTCGAAGATGGATGGTTGGACACCTACGCATGGGGACCGGCATCTTGTTAAGGTCGTTGGGACGGTTCCAGGACCCCCCACCGCACAAGATCTACCGAACGATCTCGATCAGTTCGCTTTCGGCAAGTTCAGTTCGGTTTACTGCAACGGCGTGAAGCTGTCGGCTCGGCGTGATCCCATCGCGCAGCCATTCCTTTCCCGAGCCGCATCACGTGACCAAGACTTCCAAGATTCATTGGCTGTTTTCAAACTTATCCTACGCTGGACGGCCGACGTCAACATGGACACAGCTAAGGAGAAGGCATTGGCCGACTACATCGTGCACAAGGGTCTAGCGTCACGAAGCTTACGTGATGAGATTTTGGTGCAGCTCTGCAATCAGGTGTATCGAGCCGATGAGAACCAAGCGCTGAAGGTGTGGCAATTGATGGCCCACTGCTTGTCTTCATTCCAACCGGGACCGGCCCTGCACAAATATTTGCTGAAATTCGTCTCGGACTACGCACCGGTGTCGATCAAAGAGATTTTGCTGAAGAAGCTTCTACGAACCGGATCGGCCAATCAGTCTCCGATGTGTCGAGTCTTTCCACCAACTTGGCTGGAGTGGCGTGCCTCATCGAGAATGTCTGATATTGCTGTGGGTTTGACGATGCCAGACGAAGGCACACAAACAGTGGCCATCGACTCGTGGACAACGTGCGAGGAGGCAGCCGCTTTGGCTATTTCGTCGCTGGGAATTTCGAATCAAGGATGGACCGTCGTTTTGGATGATGCCGGTTTGCTGACAGACTCCTGTGGGTTGGATTACGTGCTGGATTTGGTGGCCGAGAAGGAACTCTGCCCCGCATTCCCAACAGTCAAAAGCGATTTGCTGCGTTGCGGACGCAAAAACTCAAAGGCAGCTCTGTCGACCATTGACTTGGAGAGTCCGAAACGTCCACAAGTTCCACCACCGGAACCACCGCAAGCCAAGCAACGACACATCGAGCATCATTCCTCGGAAGAGATCACTTCCGAGCGAGAATTACCGATTCCACAACCGGTTGTCGATAAGAGCGTTCCAAGGAAAACGTCACATGAATTATTGTCGCGCAGTTCGGCTCTTAACGAACGCTACTTCGAAACGGACAAATCCCGGTCACGCTCTCTTGATGATCTTCTCGCAGGCGACAGCACAAACGATGAGATTATCCCACACATCGAACACGAGCCAGAGCAACTATCGAATCTCGGTCTGTCAGAGAGCCGTCTGAATGATCGCTATCATTCTGCAGAGCGTCTGGCGCCATTGATTTCACGCGAACCAGCTCCACGTTACCAGAAATCTGCGTATGCTGGGCGCCGCACAGCTGGATCCCATTCTAGCAGATATTTGGAAAGATCCGACTATGCCACTCGCTCTTCGGCGATGAGTGACACGAGTGAGGCTCCGTCGCTCGCAAGTCACGTGCGTCGAGTACGAGTGCCTTCTCAAGCTTCGGACGTTGATCAATTTTTGGACGAATTGTTCAGTCCAGTGTTGGATGGGTCACTTGATGAACTGTCAGACGCCAGGTCGTTGGCCGCTAGTATTCGAGGCGGTGGAATTCTAGACTTCATCGAGGCACCGATCATCGGTGACGATTTGACAGACCTCTTGAATGCTCAGGATCTGAGCCGAGCCATCAAAGGAGGAGGTCACACAGCCGATGTGAAGAACAACAACAACACAATCTCGACCTCGTCGCTTGATCAGGAGGTCGAGGAAATCAATAATCAATCGCTGGATGAGTACATCACTGGTGAGTCCGCTACAGAAGACTTCTTACATCAGCAAAGCTAAACAAAATTCTTTCGAAATTTCAGATCTTTTCCAACCGATTTTCGTGAACGATTCCTTGAAGCGATTGACCGAGAAAACAGAACTTGCAGAGGCCATCAAAGGCGGTGGAACTGCCCACACGAGCACTACGAATGGCTTCGCCAGCTCCCCAATGATGAGTCCAATCAGTCCCAGCCAGATGATCATAACACAAGAGATGAGCTCCCTCTCTCCTGGCGCTGGTTCAACACAGTACCAACAGCACATGCAACGTGCCTTCTTGCAATCGGCAATGGTTCAAAACTTGCAAATTCAGCAGCAATTACTCGCTCAAAACCAAGCCCTACAGTCACTGCTAAGTCGTCAAGAATCACCCACAGCTTCGCCCTCTGCGGTGACTTCCAACACCAAGTCACCACGAAAGCAAAGCTTCAGAAATCGCGTATCTTCGTCGCCATTCGCCGAGATGGATCGCAACCGGAAAGCGTCAAATGAAAGCAATAATTCACACATCCCGCCTCCACCTCCTCCACCGATGCCACCCCCACTGGAGTACAACGACCCAGCCGGAGCTCGACCATTCTTAGATCCATATGGTCGTGCAAAGACCGTTCGCATTGGCAAATGGAGATGGCCACCGCCCAAGGATGGCATCCAAATCGAAGGTGACGAGAATTTCATTGCATTCAAAATGCGCCAGAGTCACCGCAAGACAACGCCGCAGTCACATGCAAGCGATTCACCAAATGGCTCATCGGCTCCAGCTGATTGGGACGAGTACGAAGTGGAGAATGTCATCTCGACCAAGACAACGATAACACCGCTGCAGCCCAGCAATAAACAGAACAATCAGATTCGCAAGTTTAGTCAGCCAGAAAACATGGGCTCAACTGCACCGCAAGCCACAAAGCAGCCGCGTCGTAGCTTTGAAATTGGAGCTGATCGACCAGCACCGGGCAGCGTTGGAAAATTAAAATTGAGCTCAGAGATGCGTCAGCGTCTTGAACAAGTCACGGCCGGTCATTCGATTCGCTCGTCGACCAGCACAAAGTCAGAGCAGCGAGCACCAGCAAAGTTGGAAGACGCTCGTCGAATGATGTTGCAAGAACAGCTCAGTGGAAATCTTCTGAGTCATTCGGATCGAGCCGATGGTCCTGATTTACCATCTGTACGCACTCAAGTTCAGCGCATGGAAGCCGGTAAACGTCCACCACCTCCACCGTGGCCCGGTACTGTTCCCCCTGCGCCATCCGTACCGGCTCCTCCTCCACCAGTTCGACCCCCGACCACCGAGGCTCCGGTGCCTAATTCCAGCCAACAAGATCTTCCAGCGTTCTATCATCGACAAGAGCGTGACACCTTTGGAACGCACCAAAATCATCAGAACTGGAATGGTTCTGAGATGTCGAAGGATACCTATGACTCCTGGGGCCGTGCTGAGTCAGCAAAACTGGATGTCTACGAGATGAACTACAAGAAGGAGCTAAAGAGCGACCGGGATCGATCCCGTTCACGGTCTCGTTCACGCGATCGTGAAAATTTTTCCGAATCGGTGTGGGATCGCAGCGAAGTGGAAGGACCTTCGTCAACTGGAAGTGATCGTGAGCGCATCAAGGAACGCGAGAAACGTGATCGCATCATCGAAATGCGTCAGGTTGAGCGAGAACGTGAAAGTCAAAAGGTCTACCAGCCGACGCCAAGCAAGGCACAGATGTACGAGAAAGAGAAGGACAAAATGGTGAAGAGAGCCCAACAATCACATGAACGTGCCACCTTCCGCACACATATGACACAGCGGATGGACCGCGAGCGCAAGAGCTCTGCGTCGACCCTAATCACGCAAAACAGCGAGAAGATCGACGATCTCGATAATGATGACTGGGCAATGACGACGTCGATTCCAGCGCCAGTACCAGTTCCACCGTCAGTAAAGACCCCGGCAGCCGCATGCTTGACATACAACCGTGTCGCCTGGAAACTCCGCGTCCGCAAAGAGGTTTTCCGCCCCAGCGAGTCAATTGGATCCCCAGCGGCCGTGGACTTGCTCTTCGCTCAAATCGCCTCTGATGTGCTCGGAGTGACTTCGTGCCTTCGAATCGCACCCCAAGAGCGACGCACTGCATTGAACCTTCTCGGGGGTCATGGAGTCACAGCCGATAATATGCGAGGTCAAATCCGTGCCATCGTCAAACGTCATCTTATCGACATGGCCCGTGGCTGGCCTCTGTATTTTGCTCGTCTGTTTGTAGTCAGCGGATCACCGCAACTGCCCGAGGTGTCAATTCTGGCCGTATCACACAGCGGCGTCTATTTGGCGCGTCGTGATGCCGACCACATCACAGTCATTCGTACCGTGCCATTTGCAGAGCTTCAAGGTGCCGCCACTCTGCCACGTCCCGCAGCCTTGCAGCTGAATCTGAAGAGTGGCAGTCGCATGATTTTGCATGCGCCTCGTGCCTCTGCCATTCAGAACATGGTTCAACTTTTCTGCCAAGAATTCCGACTGGTGAGTACGCTTCTGATTAAATTCCCAAGTAGACCGTACAGTTTGAATGAACTGAATTTGAAGCGCAGAAAAAACCGCACAAGCCGCGGACAGTGTTTTCAGAATATCGCGAAACGGGTTCCATTGACCCATCTGGCGACGCTTGCATTGTGTTGCATTCATTTTCACCTGAAAGCCAATGATAAACCTGTTGCAGTCGCTTCGCCATAAGAGCGATCGGTGACGACGAGCAAAGGCGAACGGCTAATGCACAGTTGCTTTGCGCACACTGAGGTGCGCGCTCGGTCGTTTTAAAAACGGTCACACATTACTGTTTCGCTTGAACTCATTGCACTGCACTCGTCAACTGTCTCTAGGGTTGAGAGCTGGTTTTGATGAAGAATTTCCAAATGAATGAATTTCGAATGGAGTCTTCGCGCAATGAACTCATAGGACATTGTCCGGTTTCAATGACCTGACTCAGTCAACCCACGCATCCTCATTTCGAATCGAATCCCTCCAAAAATGCTCCCAAAATGTCTCCAAACATTCACCACAATCCATCGTCTGGTCCGCCAGCACCGCAAGCGTCCGCATTAATCGTCAAATTGCATTCGCATAACCGTCATTCCAATCGACCAAACCAACTAGCCCATCACATCGAATGCATACCTCGTCGTCGATTTGCTTCGCTTGCGCTACGCTGCGATATTCATTATTTCCTTCCACGAACGTCGTTTGTCGAGTTGGGATTGTGCAGCGGCCAGAACAACCGTCAACGGTGTGTGCGCCGATCGACATTGGAATGGTATTGATGTCGATCGGTTGGTACATTTCGCGGAATGGTCGAACAGCACAAACAGTTGCGATCAAACGCCGTTCAGATGTCGATGGTGAACATTAGACGAACCTAGTTTTACGAGAATTGAGTACGGTGTGAATGTGATTGAACGGTTTTCGGTTTATTTGAGTGAATCTCAGTGTTTTTTTTTCTTCGAGGATCTTTGCCTGAGAAATCCAATCCGATTGAGCATCCCTGGGGGCGGTTTCCGTGGAAAGAGACCAGTCGATTGAAGCCCCCTCAAAGCTTCCAAACCGAAAAACCAGTTCATTGAAATATCTCTCGCAACGCAAAAGTGCTCAATCATTTGCGTGTGTGCGGTATCGTTGGCCGTGCGGCTCCGCCAGAGGTCCATCAACGTTTGTGTTGCAAATCCGTCATCGATCTAATTTCCATCCGAAAACAATTCAAATCGGTGAAATCGACGTGTATGTATGTGTGCGCATGCGCGAGTATTCGGTTGGTTAAGTTTGGCAGTAAATTATCGAGTTAAAACGCATTTTCACGTTGGCATTATCTTGGGCGAGATGCGCGGTGTGGATTCTCGTCAGTGATCGATCTGGTGGAACCGCAGACTCAGTAGATTCACGCCGACTGTTTCCGACAGAAAATCAAACAAACAAAAGCCCATTCAACGGATTCAAATGCGGTGCAGTTCATTAACGTCGTCTCACGCATGCGCAATGTAATCTGACTGTGTGGTGTGCATTCAAGTGTTGGATTTTAGTTAGATTTTCATTCGATCGACGCATTCGAAATTTGATGTTTTTCGATTTGTTAATGCATCGTCGATCACACACGGACTGTGAGTGACCAGTGGTGCAGTGAAGACGACGAGCAGCACGGTGATGAGCCGTTGGAAACAGAATTCAGTAAAGTGCATCGAACAGAAGCGATTGGCGTGGCAATGAGACCG
>JANSTV010058256.1:0-12479 GCA_027564135.1 Lestremia cinerea | reverse complement strand
CTACGGATAATGACAATCACAGATTGAGACACTGGATGGTTCTTGAAAATCAAGTCAAACAGGAATTGGAGTATTCCAATATTATGTATTGAATGCACAAACCGATGTAGTGTTGTGTGTCTCTGTGCCGTGATGATGGCAAAATTGACTTGATGCATGGAAATATATGTGAATTTTCGATATAAAACGGTTCTTGAGCTCCGATCGTTCAACCGATTGAACCGATGGATAGTTGAATGAAATATCGGAAAAAATGAATATATCGCTAGAGGGGGTATACCAACGCACACCAATGACGACGACGATGACTATGACATCGATGACGACGTCGATGAGTTGATTAAAATCCCGGTGTCGACGGACAACTCTCTCTCATAGACTTTGATGTTTGTGATACGTTCGAAACATGAACAGCACAATGCCATGCTCGGGGCCAATGGACTCGATGCAATTTTCCCCTCATTTATTCATTCATTGGTCGATCGGTGAACCGTAATAGTGGCCACGATTCGCAAATTCGATTTCGAATACGAAATATTCTAATCTCATTTTAGAAAATTGTTGATCTGCCAATTAATTGATCTATGCGCCGAACGATTATTGTGTGCGCGCACACAGGGCACCAATCGCACGAAAGCGCATGGGATCGTTAATCTTGTGGTGCTTTGAAGTGAATGCTGCAATTGAATTATTCGTGTGTACGGACGGAAAATGTCGATGAGCACCCAATGGCCATCGAACGCAGCCACCATTCGATACGCGTTGGCTGCTCCATCGATTATCGGTTGGTAACATATTGCATTTTTGCATAGAAGTTACCAATCAATTTGTCAATTTCAATGGCAAGCATATTTCATTGGACGATTCAACCGATGGGCAATGTGTCACATTGCTTCAATACGATGGCCAATCGATGCTATGGGCAATTTATCATTTTTCCGACTGGAAAATTTACAATGCAAAAAACCAACAAGATGTCCACAGTCAGTGAGATGTTGCTGTGAGAATTGTTGTTTTTCTTATTCCAAAAGAAAACTTTCGGATCGATGCAGATGCAGGAACCTGTCGATCCAAGCAAGCCTGAATCGGTCAAAAAAAAACGTTCGATCGATAACAAGCTCTGTGTGATAAATCAATTTATTGGAAATCGATCGTCGATGCTTATTACCGCGAGAACTTATGCGATATGCGGCTACTGGAAGTTGGTCGTTACAGAATGCTCTGTCGTTCACCAACCAAATGCACATGCATTAGCGATGGCTGGCAAGTAGCTTGCAGGCTTAACGCCAGTGTTACAAACCAAACCCATAATTATTATTATTGCTGTCATTAGTCGGGCATGGCATTGAGATACTTTCGAGTGGCCAATCGATCGCCCATGTAAATTGTGCTATTCATTTTCATTAGAATTGCAATTTTGTGTGCGTTTTGGCCAGCCGGCAAAACCGGCCACGCATTCGCTCGGTCTGTTTTCTGCTTTCATTCCGCATCTTTTCATTCATTTGTGCTTGGATTTTGCTTCGAAACCCAGGAATTTCATTCTTTGACAGTTTGTTGCTCAGAGCGATCTCCGTTGAACACTTCTAGTTCCTTGCAAATGGTGTAACTGGTGGAACATCATTTGTGTTAAATAAACTGAATTATTTGAAAGGAATGTGAGAATAATTGGCCATTTGGTCGGTTTCGATTGCAGAAAATTATTTTCAAAATGAAGATGTTGTCAGCTGAGAGGCAAGACTGATTAAGTGACATTTCTTCGGGTTGAAGTCAATGGTTGAGGTCTCGTCAAACAAATGCCCGTCATATTTTTGGTTGGAAACGTTCATGGCGGACATTTCCGCAATGCTGGCATGGATCCGTTACTCCTGCAGGAGATTCCCATCCATCCACTCGTATCTGAATCGCCTCAGAGAATCTTTGATCTTGATACGCAAATTTACCGAAAGCATCTCATGCATAAGCGTTCAATGAACTTTTTCAACACCAAAAACTAGTCGGGAGGTGGCTCAGTAGAGTGGCCAAGAAAAATAGAGCATAGAATCGTCTAACTTATGAGAGTCTGAGTGAAATAAGTTGCTGCGAAAGCAAAATCATCCAAAATCAAACATTGAAATTCAATTCCGTTCGCTCCGAACTGAACATGCAAAATGGAAATGCCACAAAACAAAGCGAAGAGAAGGCAGGCAAATGATTTCAAAACCATATATATTTTACCACCAACCAAGAGCACTGTAATCAAGTGCTTAAAATTTAATAAGAAAATATTAATTTAAGCAGAAATTGAAACCAGTTATTCACTGAAACCAAAGCCAGTGCCCGTGCCAAAGCCAAAGTCAAGGCGAAAAGCGTCAAAGCCGCAACCAAAATGCATGCATAACATCATTGTGTGGTGGTTCGGATTAGCGGGCACGCTCACTCACAAACAACATCGTTGAAGGATAGGAAACAAAGCGGGCATAAAAAAACGTACATTTGTAAAATATAAATCTGCAAGTTTGGTTGGGTTGACTCGGGTTCTGATTCGTTGTCGACGTCGTTCGTTACCGGTGACTGTGTGAGTGCTGTGATAGGACATAGGGAATAATGAACATAACTGGACATTCGCTGGATCGAGAGGTAACAGCTAACAGGAAATGTGTGCTCGCCAAACGGTTTGCAAACAGTCGTAGGTCCAGTACGTGCGAGAGATTCACTTGCTAATGTGTTTTGTTCGCCATCGGTGCGCCTTGGTTCCCCCCATACAGAATGTATGTATACCATTTATTCATCGCGCGATCTCTGTCTGTGTGCAAATGCTAATGCTCGAATCGGTTAATCGACGTGAAAAAATGAATAAACATTCGATATGTTAGCTGACCATGGCTGTAAATTAATGATGTCTTACACGCATGCGCGTTGCATATTGTAATGCAGATATTTCTCTCATTTTCGCGATGAAATTCAAGGAAAAATTCCGTCAACCACGGAAAAGCCCGATCAAAAACGCTGAAGAACGATTCTCGTGTTGGCTTCAAACGCATGCATGAATGAATTGAGATTCATTTTCGTTTTGGTCACATTTTCACGTCAGAGGAAATCGCATTTCGATGGTTACTTGGTCGGCATTATGGACTCCAACGATTTAAAAGAAAACCGCAGTTGAATTTCGTTGGATGGAATCAGCACAAAAGATGTGATCACCGAAGACGACGACGACAACGAGAAAATTGCTTTGATGCATCGCCACCAACAATTTCAATCATTTCAAGAGAAATTACAATTGGCAATTGCAACACAAAGCGCTCATGGCCATTGTTCGTTTAATTGAATAATTGCACATATGACAATGATTGGCTTGATAACATGAAAGGCGTTAATCTTTGGAATTCAACGTTGCGATGATAGTCGGTGTGGCATGTACCATTACATCGCAACGGATGGTATTGCGGCGACTCGCAGAGAGGTGAAAAGAGGTGATGTGGTAACCAGCGGTCATCGGATATTGGTGGCCACGAAATCATCAAACACTTATTAAATTATTGAATTATACTTATTATAGTATTCCCAAAAGTGGGCCCAAATGTGGACGTCTTTCGGGAAAACTCAATCGAAGTTACAACGTCTTCAGCGAAATGTTCTAAAAAAATAAAATCGATTTCATGACGCCCATTGGATAATTATGTGAAAATTGGTTATTGATTGAGTTATTAAGTGGAGTCAATTAGCTGTTGGCCGGTTGATTGGATTGGGAAAAACGGGTTTTTCGGCCATTTATTTTCATCGTAACTTGAAATTGCGCTGCATTGATTGGCTTTAGTATTTTTCCATTGGCCAAATCTCACAACTGTCTGGCGATTTTTGAAAATATTCATCAAAAGTGGGTAATCACCATGTTTGATGTGTCGCTGGAATGTTGTCCATGTCTTTATTTGAATTCACTTTTCACTTTTCTCGCCATAAACAAAAGACGGATTATCGTCAATCGCATCACCAATTTGAGTGACGTGCGAGATGTGAGATTCGCTCGAGGTGCTTTGTCGCGTCATCACTGACCTACATCCAAAATGTCCCGTCCCCGTCTTGCAAATGTCCCTGAATCCGGACTTTGGTCGGATTAGTACAATTTTCGGATTAGATCAGCGGACATTAAGCGCATTCTCGAGATCGAAACTCGACCAGTCTTACCGCTGCACTTTTCTCAATCAGAAGATACAATAAAATGCGGTGCCAGTGCCCATTAAAGCGATTACATCAAACTCGTCGGTTGTTCACCAAATCCAATGACATTAAATTATACTTTCATTTGTAACGTTAGAATCGTTATTGCGCGCAGCGAGTGCCGCATTGCAATCAATTGAAGTTTATCGATCGTTTCAGCACCATTCCCCATTGCGCACTCATAATGGAATTAATAATTTTAACTGCATGAACAAACTCGGTGAGAGTACACTTCGGCTTCAAATATCAAAATTGTCCGGGATGGAAAAAATTTACTATGCTAAAAACGGTTACCCTGCGTGAGCAATGCAAGCAATGTAACATTTTGAGCAACAATGTAGTTCTCAACATTTTCCATCATTGATTTTTCAATTTCGCTAATGAAAACAAGTTCCATTTCATATTATTTAAAAGTATAAAAACAATATAGTTTTTTTTACTTCTGCTTGCTTTTCCGCTTACGATTGTGCATCGCATTTACGCTGGGCCTCTTGTGGACATTCAACGAATTCTTTGTTGTTGTCCTATCATGTCGTTGCTATTACTGTGATTCCGCTCATGCGACACATCGTGTTTTATCAACAAAATAATATTATAATAATAATGCACAAAAATGCTGGAAATCTAACAGAACTTCCTAGCTTATTCGCATTGTCGTATATGATTGTGTTAGTGTGGATGTGTGTGCGTGCATGAGTTGAGGTGAGTGGAACGATGAAGACACCTGCCCTGCTCTCTAATATCAACTGTTTATCCAGTAGCGAAATTCTATTACTTTTATTATATTATGTGGTTGTGTGTGTGCGTAAATATAGATAAACGGCCAGAAAAACTTTCAGATTTAATTCAATCCACTTTTTTTTGTTCCTGTCGTTCTTCTTCTGCGCGCAAGATGCTTTTATTCTGTTCTGCAATTCAGCTCATCACGCGTAGACAAACGCACACAACTTTGCCGTCGATGCGGCCCTGAACAGATAAATTGATTATTCTCGGCATCGATTCTACAAAAGGCAAGATAACAGAAGAATTTTTTTTTTAATTATTGGAATTAGAATTTTCCATCACGTCACACACTCGTCGACTGGGAAGTCGGTGCCCACCAATCACTGGCTTGAGCAGTGCGCATTTCTTTGCTTCCCATTCGTATCGTTCGTTTCGCAATCCGTTTGTTTATTCGCTCGTATTCGTTCGTCCGTTCGTCTATTGTCGGTTTGAATGCTTTATTTTACATCAAATACCCGACATTTCTGTCATCAGAGTGTTGTGTTGCGTCCCGCGTCACTGTCATCTCGACCATTTCAGTCGTAAATTAATAAATAAAAGGTAAACGCAATATAATGATGATGATGGTGGTGATGATTACGATGATACCGATGGTGAATCGTAAAACGGCGAATGGTGAATAGCGAATGCGAAATATCTCATTCGAAATGGAAACAAACAAAACGGTCATGTAATGTTGTAAAAAAGGTTGTACCAAACGTTAAATCACCAAAGTCTTCTGCGCTTTTCCCACTTCGCACAATGCAGCGCGTGATAATGCCATAATTTTATTTTATTTCTATTTTTTTTCTCTTCGTTTCGTCGCAAAACTCTCGATACGTCCGATTTATCTATTTGCCCGTTTAGATTCCATTTCGATTTGGTCAGGTAGTTGCGGTGACAACATTGTCTTGGATGATTCCTCTCATTCGTATAATTGTTTATGGTTGTTGACAGGGCAGTGCCTGACATGTATTTCATGCCAACGACACTGTTGCAATCAGTTCAGTCGGAAATCGATTTCTCGAATCCAGAATCCAGATCGATTTAACGGAAAACTTGTGGCTGTCAATTAGATGCCGTTAGGGAATTTCGAATAATTGATAGGAATTTCGTAGGTTCGTTAGCGTTTGAGCCGGATGCGATTGGTTTTTAGTGAACTTGTTGAGATTTTGGTGGCTCTTTGCGTTCACGCGGTCTGAAATCAACCAGCTTTTCCTCAATTCACCTCCAAATCAATAGACGTTCTTCGACATTTGCAAGGAATTTCGAAAGAATTAATGACCGTCTGAGATAACCGAACCGAACCAATTCTATTTGGATTAAATGCCTTGCCTCACGTCAATTATTCACATTCACCCATCGCTGAACACGAACCTTAGCCAATTTGCGTTTGAATCAACCATTTAATTTGAGCATTGAGTTGCCATTGGTATGACATTCAATTTATCCGAACATGATATTTGACTATAAAAATTATTTTTGCTCGTTTTTTCGCTCAATTTACAAAACACATGGATCTCATCTCACAATGCAATGCATCGCATCCACGAGAATCAATGTATGCGCGAGAGCTTGCTAAGGAGTATACATTCACTTTAAATTAAAGCATCATAAAAGTGCATGCTTCTCGACTATCTGCCGATGGTTTGGTTGGGCGAAAATAAACAACATTATTCTGCAATTCGGTAAGAAAAGTCATTTGCAAAAGTAGATCTGGTCGAACGAGTCGCATCATCGGTCGATTGATATATTGTTGCGGATCAAAATGTACAATGTCTGTCTGTCGACAATCGCTAACGTATCGACAAGCCCGTTTCACTTGATGTTCTTTTGCTTGAGTGTATGTGCTTTGTATGCGCACTGGTTTTCATTCCATTTCATTCAATTTCTGTTGTTTACCCGGTTTTTCGATCTACAAAAATCGTTTCGCTAACATTAATAACCATAACCGATGCTCTTGTCAAACGAAACATCAACAATTGCATCGTCTTCACATTCTGACAGATGACCAATTTATTGGCAAAAGAAAAACTAAAAAGCAGCGAAAAAACGAAAAGAAACAGCGAAAAACGAAAACTATTTTCCATTAAATCCTATCTTGATTCGATTCGAATCGAATCCCGATCCAAATATTTGCATAAATAGACAACGCGGCCACAGCAATAATATAAATTTTAAATAAATAATCAACATTTTCATGTTTCCGTCGGACCGTCGAATGCGACTCTTTGGGGCGATGTGCGCGGTCCCGTCGTCATCATCATGGATTCCATTAGAGCGGCGGTGACTGTGGCCAAAGTATTCGGAGGGCAGTTACAATGAAAATAAGATATGCCATGGATTCCAGCATGGTTTTGGACGATGCGCTATAGCAACATGCAACTTGATGGGACTTGTTCTCGTCGTTCTCTTCCTCTCCCTCTCAGTCTCCATCGTCTCGAACAACATTTCGAGCATATAAATTCATTTGGTCTATCATCATCATTATCAATGCAGAAAAATTCATTGATTTTTCCTTCTCTTGCGCACCGCCGCTCTTTAGCCATCGGCCGTCGCTTTCATCGTTATTTTCCTTCTTCCTTCGCCGGTTTGCAGCCGCTGCCTAATGAGATTATGTTGTGTGCATGTTTGAGCATTTTATTTATCAATATTTTTGGTTGCTCTAGAGTTTCATCAAGCTTCACGGCAATACCATGTTTGGCGTTGAATTTCACGAGAATCAATCGTATTCCTTAGGATGCGTTCGAATACGAATTTTTGCTGAGCGAAGGGAAAATTCGCCAAAAACAACTTTCAAATCCACCCAAAACTGCTCTGGTTAACGTAACTCGGCTTGATGATCGAAGATAGAAGGCGTTCTCACTGATATAAAAATCATCTTCATCGGCCAATGAAATGTCAAAATTATCACTGGCGAATGCTCTTCGTTTAATTGACGCCTTGCAAATAAAATACGATTCTTGATAAAATGGTGTAGATCATGAAAAAGTCGTAAAAATTTCGCTCATAATCACAACTTGCCGAAGATTTTTCATTAGAAAACGCTTAAAGTCAAACCGAGAGCCGTCGCGAACAACATCTTCATCGCTTCGAATCTGCGTCTCATCAGAACGTCCCGCAACAGCATTCAACGAAGAGACACCGACATAAATCAGAATTGAACGAGCGCTCGCACCAAAAAGAACAATATGTGCATTTTGTATTCGTCTGATGATGCAGAAAATGAAGCAGACGCAAAAGAGAAAGACCAATAAACTATCATACGAAACAAAAAATGACCGTACCACATCCGATCGTTAAACATCCCATTTATGATCATTGTGTGTTATTGACTGTAATTTTCGGACAAAATGTTCGAAGCGACGAAAAAGTATTAACGAGGAAAGTAAACGCAATGCCCAAGTCCCTGCATTGTATGATGAATGCATGCCATATGCCTGGATCCATCCGATGGAAACACCACGGAATCGATTTTAATTGATGGATCGTTTGCTTTATTCGCCATTCAATCTAGTTCTGATGCATGCGAATGTGATGATGGGTAAATAAAAGAGAATTAAAGCAATAAATAAAAAATGAAGTAAGAAAGAGAGAGAGAAATGAATCACAGTTAGAATTAGATGGTTGGAAACATTCCTGAGTCGATAGCGCATATCACAGTGCCAATCGTATGGCCGCTGACGAATGGCAGAGCACAAACACATTGTGCGATCAGTTCACAACACCGATGCGTGAGCGGTTCTATCGTATCAATCCGGGGCATAATCGCTATAGTTATGGTCAATTGTAATTAGTCAATTGTGGGGATAAACTTTGTGATCATCATAACTGTATTGGACATGAATTGCATCGATCGAAACACATGCCGACCAAATAGCAAATCGGATTTTAATTCAACCCTTTGAATGGTCATTGCCGTTGTGATTGCCATTCAATGGCTGAAATGATGATTGGCTCGTGGACTGAGCTATAGAAAGCTGATGTTTTGCAATTGATAATGGAACTGCAGGCGCAACTCTTGGCCATGCGTTCATCATCATCATTAGTCACTTGCTGCATACTCGCGCGTGCTCTCTCTCTCTCTCTCTCTCTCTCTCTCTCTCTCTCACACACACACACATACAAACATAACTTCAGCTCACATTTCAATCAAATCAAACATCCCCCAAAGCCATCAGTCAATCAGTTCATAATCTTAATGTTCGAACACCAGCATTAATTTATCTAAATCACCGGCGCACGGTAGTGCGCCCGTGACGCAAGTCCCCCAGCACTGAAAGTGAAGAAGACGCGGCACTATATATACAGGAAACCGATTCTCCATACAAATTTGAAAATTTTGGATGCCCACCATTCCGACCTCTTAGAATTTAGGTGACTAATTTTTTGAGGAGCATATTATATATAGCTCCTGAGCATCCTGTCAAAATTTCATTGGAATCGGTTCAGCCACTTCGAAGATATGGCACCTCGAGAAATTGTGAAAATGGTGTCCGTTCGTCCGTTGCAATCTTGGAATCTACTCCACCGATTTTGCTGAAATTTGGCAAGGACCTCGGAATCGGCCCAAGATTGATTTCGGCTGAAAAAAAACAACCCACATGGGCCATCTCGGAGTGCTAGGGGACCAAACGTTGGTCATATATGCAGTCTTCATATATTCTGCATATTCGGCTGCTGTCATCTATTGAATCTGCATATAGCCCTTATATATAGCCCTTAGATACTAGTCTTTATCTATTCCCTCCTATGTATTTGTTTGGCTGCCGGCGTCATCATAGGCCGTCAGAATAAGGGAAAATATGTATATTTCATAGATTCTGCATATCTACATGGGTTTGGCACAGCGTTGGGCAGCCAGGGGTATTGGCTTTTGGCACAGCGTTGGGCAGCCAAAAAAGTCACGAACAAAAAAAAAGTCACGATCACGAAAAAAAGTCACGAACACGAAAGTCGCGATCACGAAAAAAGTCGTAGATGCGAGAAAAATCGTGGGCGCGAATGAAGTTCAAAAGAGAATTGCCTTGGGAGACTCATGGGAGTCTTTGCCATGCATCGAAAGAGAATGCAACTCGCGGCACCATTGCCGATATCAGTTCTTTTGCAAGGGGGCATGCGTCACTCAACACCATTCGGTGTTTTTGTATGCGATTAGAATATTTCACGATCCTCTCTCATTCGAAATTGCGCGAAAATGTAATAAATAATGAATTTCGATCTTGACGGTAAGGTTCACATGCAAATTCACCTCAGCAAACGGCGCACGCATCATACTTATTTATCTAATTCGAATTAAATTCAATCGAACTGGTGAAATGGACTGCAGCGTACGAACAATGTTGCCATTCATCGCTTCAAAGTCTGAGACAGAAGTTGTGCTTGCATTCGCTGCAAATTCATTTTCAATTTTCTCTTATTCTTCGCTCAAACGCCGCCGCGATGAAAAGAAAAACGTGTCAGAAAGGTGCAGAATGAGTTTGCGCACTAGAAAGAGCACCGTTTCGATTTTGAAATGAACTAATCCACGAAGATATTCGATGGAGTTTGTGCGATTTGATTGATTTAGTGATTTACTGATTTATTCACTCGTGTTCGGTTGCTTTGGTTTGGTTCGGTTCTGTTTGGTGTTTATAAGTCGCAATCGTCGCCGGTTATGTTCCTGAGCGATTCCATTCATGGCATAATGGTTTTGTGCGATGACCAACAGCAACAATAATAATGGCCATTTTACAAATTATAAACAACAAATTACTTCTTTGATGATAATAATGGTGCGATGACGAGGCCGGTGTGTTTGTGATGTGTTTTTTGTTGGCGCAACGGCCTACACACTTGTTACTGCATCTCTTCGGGATAATTAATTTGATGGGTGATTCAATAGATTTATTTGACGTGTTTTGCTTTTAAAATATTCACCTTTGCACTGAAAACGAATCACAGTCGATAGAATCCGGGTGCGTTATGTTCAGATTTCATTCAATTCGAATGTACTGCAGCGAATACACATGCCATTTTGGAAACTTTAGCCATCAATCTTGCCTGTGTCAGTTCACACACTGTACGAATAATTTATGATGATCACATCATTATGAATATGAAAACAAGTTCTCGATCGGAATCGCTACAATGCATCGCGAGACCTCCCAAATGTCTAAGCCCAACGCAATTGCAACGCAACTCTAATGAAAATTTCCATTTTTCTTTTTGCTCTATAGATTTTTCAGAAGATGACATTTCGTATGTGAAGAAAACAAACGAACAACAATTTACAGAAAATGCTGAATCTGAGTCATCCATCGATATTTCATCACCATCGAAGAAAACCCATTGAAATCAAAGCCAAAGTCAACATTGCAATCATTTTCATAATCACATTTTTCACTGGATGTTTGACAGCACCAGAAGCCATTGGTACTGCATCGGCGATACGATTATCAGCAGCCACTGAAAATGATACACCCATTGCAGCAGCATCATCATCGTTACCATTTGAAGAGACCTTACGACATGTGGCATTGCAACGTGTTACGGAGCCAACGCAAGTGGTCAATTTAACACGACAACACGGCGGCGATGTGTTCACCGCTCACGGTAAGTGACTCGCATCCCGTGGACGATGCTGATCAACGAAAAAATAATTGACATTCTATCGGTGGCTAGGAGGCTCTTCGTTGTCGATTCTAATGAAGCCATTCGGAAAATGTTCACACAAAGAGCCTTTATTTCTTGGTGATCGTCGCTTATGGCATTCAACGTGATCATATTCAAGCGAGTTAATCTGCTAGCGAAACATGCACAAACCAAAATCGTTGATAATTAGCGTTAATCAGACATTGTGTCGTTTGCAGTATTGGCTTTTAGTTGCCGAATGCATGTTATTGATTTCGTTCGTCCCGGGCATTGAATTCTGAAATGAAAGCCATTGAGCTATTCGATTGAGTGCAGAGTAGTTGTCTGCTTTTCAGCCAGAGGCTATAACAAATCTCAAAATCATATTATTGCATAATTGATGTGACAAACAAACCGTATTGATGACAAAACATCAACATTGCATGTCATCAAGCAATGCCAATATCCGACTGCACATCATTCGATTGATGCCCAAGCCGATTTATAATAATCATCATTCAAATGGGCATTGTTAGTTTCATACACCATGTCGGCTGTCAATCATTCACTAACTGATTGATTTAATCCGGCATTTATTCATCAGAATCTCATAAATAGGAAAAATCCGTCTGCTGTAGCATGCCGCAAGTCGGCGATGGTGCATGTGTGCGTGTGTCGTGACACTGTCGTGACGATGGTCAATATTTCTTGTGTCTTCCCAAATGGAAGATAAAACTTGAAAACTGATGAACCGTCCCTATGCGCGGTTCGAATTTGTGTGTGAGAAAGCCACCAGTCACCAATAACCAGTCGCCAGTCGTAAAGATAATATGAATGATGCGCCATTTTGGTGCATCTCCAATCATTTCGAATAATTTATGGCGACTGACAATCATTTCAATAAATGC
>JANSTV010058245.1:0-12479 GCA_027564135.1 Lestremia cinerea | reverse complement strand
CGAACGCAATCATCAAACATGGACCAGTTTTCATTGCGATGCCTGGCTTTGGTTCTGTGCCCCCCGTTCGCCGTTTGGTATCTGGTCGACGTCGTGCATTATGTTGCTCATCATTATGTTGATGGTGGTTCATGCAATTCACACATGGGTTTGACACACATGTGTTTATCCGTCGAGTGATTCATCCGTTTACGGCTCAGCGACCAACCATGTTGTTCCTCCGCGCCCGAAATACCCCGAACGATCCCCCAAGACCACTTCGATCACCAACTCGTTCGAATGACAGCCGAGAAACGCACAAAAGAAGGTCAAAGATCGTTGAATTGTCAACGCACCGTTAGATAGTCGTCCGCACCAGATGACAATTGGTCGATTCAATATAACGAATTCAAAATCGGTTTCTCGACTTCCTGTTTGTCGCTTGTCAAACCCATCAACCCGATTCGAACGAGATTCACATTCGGAACCAAAAAAACAAAAAAAAACGGCAAAATCGAAATCAATCGGTGATTTACGTGTCGCACGAAACCAACTGTTCAATGTTCATTCACTGAAACAGCTCGTTCAGACCTCATCGTCGTCAACATTGTTGTTGTTGCTCCGTCAAGGAAGACATCTTGCTACAATTACGGGTGCATGGCGGACGTTCAATAGACGCAACTGTTGTTGTTGTTGGACCATTGTCGTGTCGGAACAATTGGGGTGAACTACATTTGATGGCATAATGTTCGGGTGCATTCTAAGACTTACGCAAGACGATCGATGCGTTTCAAAGACGATTCCATTTGAATGAAAAGGTGCAATCGAGGGGTTGGCAGCTGTGCCATCGGTTCAATCGGTAATCATAATCAATATTTTTCTATGACACATCTGTGTGGATCGTCCAAATGACGTAGTCTTCGTCGTCGTCGTCGTCATCGTCGTCGTTAAATAAGAACCTAGTTGGAATGCAAGCGGGCATGTGGCTGGCGGGTTGAAAACGAAACGACGTGAAAAGAAGGTGAAGAAAAAACGTCATTTCTTTCGTCTTCGACTCGGTCAAGGAAACATAATTGTCTTTCGGTGAATGTGTGATTGTGTCCAAAGGCCAATGACGACGAAGACGACGACGAGAACGACGAGTTGATTCTGTAAAAGGTGGCCACGGTCAATACAATATCGGGTGACGTCACAGCCATTGTCAATTTCACTGTCCGTTTATCGGTATCATCGACGTCTAATTATCATATTCCACACACAGCCATACACACACTCACACACTCACACACTCACACACTCACACAGACCCACCAGCACATATGGAGCATACGAGATATCGCGATGTGGCCACCAATACAGCAAGCCATTGTCGCCGCCAACAGCATTATGAAATATTTAAAAAACGCACCCGAGAGAAGGCACACCGAGTGTAGTCAACAACGCGCTCGTCGTATGAACGACCGGCAACAACAACAAACCGAAAAGAAAGAAGGAACAAAAAAAAAAGCTGAAAAAGAGAATCAAAAACGCAGCCAACACACATCGTCATCAAGCAGAGCACCGCATATCGCATACACGATATGATTGAACAGGAAACTAAAATCAGAAGAAAAAAAAACAGCAGCAGCAGCGACGACGACGACGAAGAAGAAGAACGAACACGAAAACGAAACAAAAAACGAAGAAAAAGAAAGAAAAGAAGCGAAAAAAAAACAACATTCGAATAACGTCACCGCAAAATGATACGCAAAAACCAAAATAGAAACTCTTTTGGGGCGGTAAATCGGGCGAGAAGGCGCACCGATGGCCCCAGCCATCGATTCATGAAATCGCCACCAGCGTCACCATTCGATCAGTCGACCGAGCAGATCGGGGAAAAGTCGCTTATGCATTTTCGAAACGGTTTCCGAATGCCGGAGAAAAGTCACACATTCGAAGAGTCGCATTTCGAAGATGGGCTGCGTATGTTGCGCGAGCTGACTTGTTGTTGTTGTTGTTGTTGCCGTTTGATAGCTGAACCGCAGACAAGACGCCAATTGTTGTCAAATTGTATTCGCCACTGACATTTTAGGTTAAAAACGTCGCTGAGAGCGATTTCAGCGATTCAAACGATTGGAACGATGTCGATTGGCACACATTCGAACCCATTGGAATTGGAATATCGACAATTGACGCGAAGCGATTTTTCGACAAATCATGTGAATTGAGAATTCGAACGAATATGCCGCGTTGCACATTCGCCTTGATTCGGAAGAAAAACGAAAAAAAAAAAAATAATGAAATTGCGGTGAGTGTTTCGGGTTAGGTTTCCGAACACTTGAACGATTCGAGCACTGACAGTGTGCGGTGATTTTCGAACGGGGCAGAAAGAAAAAAAGATGATAATTTTTTGTTTCGATTCTTTCCAAAAATGAGTTTATCAATCGCGGATGGCCGATCATTTGTCACGATGTGTGACAGCAGTGACGGCAAAACATTGTGCAATGCTGCGATGTCACACAGCTCCCACTGACATTGCGAATGTACGTATCGAACGATGACAGTGGCACCCTTTTCCGGAATTCGCCGTTCGTCCAGTCGATTTGGCATTTAATTGCTTCTTTCATGTCAGTCGATTGTGCGTGCGTGCGTACAATTTCGCTGAAATTCATGGCGGAGGCACAGCACGGGATGGCTGGGTCCTCGTGTGTGTGTGCCTGTGTGTGTATGTGTGTGCGTTTGTGCGTGGATGGAAAATCCATCCATCGCAAGTTTGATGGTTCCGGAATCGGGAAAATTGTCGCGATATTCGCGATGAGAACCCACATGAGCACATAACCGAGGCTCTGCGGCCTCTTTCTCGTCGACCGCCAACACCAACAGCACATGATTCGGACCGAGAAGTTGGCCCAACCAAGAGCGATTCTGCCACAGGCAGCTTATTGTAATTTGATTGACACTTACGTGATTAGCCGCACTAATTGAGCATCCTTTTGGGCGAAATTGGAATTCGCCTTGCACTCGAAACTGATTGATTGGAATATTGGAATTGAAATTTTTACTCAGTTTTTTTTTTTGTTTTCTCGTTTTATTTTTCCGCGAATATTCTTGGTCAAATTATCCGGTAGCACCGTTCAACTGTTTGCCGTTGGCCAAAGGAAAAGCGAAGCGAACAAATTTTCATCGATGTTGGACCGGATTCGGATGCGTTGCGTTTCAATTAAAATTCAAGCGAGAGAACAACCACGACTCCGACTTGGCAGAAAAGGAAAAATGTCCGCCGATACACAAGTAGACGGTCTTTAACACAGCTGGCTAGATGAGTTGGACGCGTCTTTTTCGACGGTGATTTTCGTTGTGTCGTTTATCACGAATTTCCGTCGATTCGAGGCGGTTTTAAAGGAAATCGATTGGCCAATCGACAGACACTAGAATCATTGCAATCGCACTGTATTTTATTTGCTTTTCCCGGGACGAAAATTTACCGATGAAATGTCGTTGTCGAATGAATGTTCCGCGCAAATGGCTCTGTATGCCTGTGAATGTCTAATGAAAATCGTCAACACAATTTTTTCGGTTTGCCCATCAAACTGCGAGTGCGGTAGTAGATTCGGACGGACGGTCGGTCGTATGTGTGTGTGTATGTGTGCTCGTGTGTTCGGTTCAACAAAATAAACAACAACAGCACATCAGCTGTACTAAACGGCGCATGGACTAGAGCGAGTCAATGATTTTCGCTCTGCTGTTGTTGTTGCTGTTTCAGTTGCAGTCTGCTGTCGTCGATAGTTCTGTTGGTTCTTGCATTTGAATCGATTCACTCTTGGGTCGACGCTGATGAATGACCGGGGTTTCGTGGGTTTCTGGAGACAAACCTCGTTGGTTAACGGTTCAACCGGTTCAAGTGGAGAACGTTTGAAAATTTCGAAAAATTCCCTCTCGATGAATCTGCCGTCGGTCGAAATGGAGGTTAGTTTTCGGACATTGACCTCGACGGACACGTCAGAAAGAGATAAATTCCTTCAGAATTCTGAATTGAAGGTCCGAAAGGTCGTCGAGAAACTTGAACTTTATGAAATCTCCCTCAACTTGATTCCCCTCAAACGGGTGACACGTCGAGGTTAGCCCGGTTATTTGCCGGTTGCGCGCTCATTGCCCGACAAATATCTCGAAAACTTTTCGAAATCCCCCCAAATCGATGAAGAGCGTCCCCTGGCTGTGAATCATCTCGATTCTCCGAGAAAAATTTCCAGTGAAGAATCTTCCAGGAATTTCCAATCACTTCTGCCAACCCTGAAGTGGTCTTGTGACGCTTTGAAAACCGCAATTCCAAATGAGAAACCCGTAACACATCCAATAACCCTTCGATTGGGAAAAATCCAATGTTTTCTTATCGATCGAATGGCGGAGTACTAAAAAAAAGAGAATTTGAATTGTTGGACTTAATTTCGATCGAAAAAGCATGGACTAAATTTCGTATTCATTTCGAACGGCAACGATGAAAAAAACATGCGACAAGCAAATTACGTGCAGATGTGGAGCTGCATTGAATTGTCAAAAGAGATTTGGCTGAGCGATTTGAATGAACGAAAAAACGTTATGGAATTCATTTTTGATTTCGGCACTGCCGAAATGAGGTTGTGGCGAGAAATGTATTTGCTAATTGTTTTTTAATTGCTCGACCGGCACCGGCAGTGTGTCGTCTGATCTTCGAAACGACGATTGTCTGGTGGTCCAACGGAGTGAATCTCATCTGAAATCAGTTCGGGCATTCGACGGCAATAACTCGGTCGATAAACAATTATTCAATTAGTTCATCGCCTCGAAGGGTGTTTGGGTATTTTCGAAGCGATGCCAAGGTGGAAAATGCGTAATGAAGGGGATGAATTGCGTCACAAAACCATTCTCGAATGGGCTCAGCTGCCGAAGAAAATGAAATGGTCGTCGTCACGGCAGCCCCTTGCGTCAGCGTCTTGTGTGAAATGCATCGAATGTGCTGCATGTGCTGGCATGAATGTCGTTTGTTATTCGCTCTGCGGATGCGTTCGTGTGTGTGTGTGTGTGTGTGCCGTATGCGCCATGGGATGGCCGGCCGCATGTTGAGCAGTTTGCATAATCAAACCTACTGTTTCTCGAAGGGTTGATTTCTGAGCGAATTTTATGGAAACGAAAATCCTTTCGAATTAACCTTTAATTTACCGCAGCAAATTGCCGAGGCAATATTGTGGCCGGTGGGACCATTTCGTTTTTATGATTCTCGATTTGTCATCATTCATTCGAGAGCCCTGCTCGTTTCAGAGCGAGGCAAGTAGGCTCTTGACATTCCGAAAGAGAATTTTCCATTCAAAACCCATCAGTCAGCCATGGAGCACTGCCAGAAGAGCAATTGTCCGCGACCGAAAACCTGCAAATGTCGCAAGATTCGTCACGCCAATCTGCCGGTGATTTGGGTGGTCGGTGGACCAGGAGTGGGCAAGACGGTTCAGTGTTCGCGCATCGCCGAGGAATTGGGCTTGAATAACATTTCGCCGGGACTTTTGGTTCAAATCGCTATCGAGCAAGAGACGGACAAGGCGAAAATGTTCGGGGAGCTGGTGTCGGCCGGGAATCTTGTGCCGGATGAAGACGTGGTGTTGCTGATGGAACGCGCCATGATGGCGGAACGAAAGACCTCAAACGGGTTCATCGTTGATGGTTTTCCACGAACGCTCGGCCAGTCGGATCTCTTCGAAACGTTCATCGCTCCGGTGGACTTGGTTTTGCATTTGGAATGCGATGAGCTGGTTATGGTCGAACGCATGAAGGCCGACGGCATCGAGGTGATGATCGACGATGATGAAGATCCGATTCGGGTCAAAATCCGGGTTTTCAAAGAGAAGCTCGAGGATATTCTGAAGAAATATGAGGAGGTGGTTGAGACGATTGAGGCGGAGAAAGGGAAGGATGAAGTTTTCGGAGAAATGATGGCCTCGATTCGGAAGACCATTGAGGCGAAGCCGGAGATAAAGCGAGAAGCGATGCCTCAGAATAAGTCTGAAGAAGTTGGACGAGAAGAGTCGAAGCTGAAAGAAATGGCCCAAACTGGAGTAGCTTCAACAGAGGAGCTCAAGGTGAAGAGCCCTGAAGCATCGACTGTCTTGACTCAGCCTGAAGTGGCTGCAAGAAAAGGGTCAAAAATGAAGAGCCCTGAAGTGTCGACTATTTCGGCACAACCGGAAGAAACCCCAAATGAAGAGAGCCAGCAAGGACCAGTGGTTGAGCGTCAGCCAGAAACCCCTTGAAAGAGGGTCGAGCACGTGCGAAAATAAAAATAAATAAAAAATATAATGGAGACGCCCAGTAGATGTTTCTGCCACTCACCACCAGAGGCGCCATCAAAAGAATCAAAGCGACGAACCCGAAAAATCCTCGGCTCGCATTTTCGACATTCAATATCGAAGAACAAACCGGCGACGATGTGAATAACCTACTTGGAATCGAGATATCTCCGACGTATTCCGCCGGTGGTTGTTATTGTTCTCCGTGCGCATGCAATGAATATTCAATAGCGAAACGTATTTTCGTCCGGCGGGACATCTCGATGACGTCCACTCCGGCACCGTGCACTTGTATTCCGTGCAATGGCTCGACCAGAATCTCCAATTCCAATTCAGTTTCCTGACACGTCCTTGAATGTCAAATGCGTTCGGGCAAGCACTCTACGAATCCGTCCATTCACGTATCGACAAATAGTCGCAAATTCGCGACTTGTCTCAAGGTCACGACAAATGATCAATAAGACGCTGGTTAATTGATCCGTTCTCGGGTGTGAAAACGTCAGTTTTGTCGAGACAAACAACATCCACAATGAATTATCCGTCAACGTTGATCGACAAGCGACTCGATGCGAATCGACATTGTCCGCTGATCACATTGAACCGGCACAATTGCAAACTGGATGTCATTTTTTAATGTGCACCACATCGTTGGGCGCTGATCTTGACTCCAATTCGTTGTTGCTTGCATTGTTTATGTCGATGAACTGCCGTCGACTTCATGAGCATCCATTGCGTGCCAGAGCGGTTGTTCATCGAGACCGAAATCACCATCACCACGAAACAACGGCCGAAAATCCGCCGTCAGGAAGCATATGCCCCTCAATCCCTTCCTCGAAGACTCACTCACTGCCCGTTGACATTTCACGAGACATAGCACGTGCTCGTCCAGACCGGTCAAACAAACCATGACATTAGAATAAAATGCTAATGTGATAGGAAGCAGAAACATCGCAACAAACCGTTAGAATAGAATTCGAGGTACACAAACCAGATTTCCTTTGCTCACCTCAACATTTCGCCCAAAAACTTTATCGTCCACGTCGATTTCGATTCGCGAGAGAGAAGAAGAGAAAAAAAAAACACTTTCGATTCCTTCAAGAATAACCGCTTTTGCAACGAATTCTTCTGTTCGACCGGGCACATTGTGTCGAATGGCAAACGAGTTCCGGCGGCTAATTCGCCATCGGTAGCCATCCAATGGTCTGGTCGCCAATTCTCGAAGCCAACTCGCCTTGAACGCCAAACTCGCAAAGCTTCGACGAAGACGACGATGATGAACGCAACAAAAGCAAAACGAAACGTTATTGTCACCTCAACACCACATGTGGATGGCTCGCGTCATCGGTCATTCAATAGAAATTGCACAATTTCATTCACAATCACAACAACAACAACTCGAACTGAGGTCTGAATATGTTTACGTTTTTTTCTCTTCATTCCGTTTCGCTTCGTTTCGTTGATTATTTTCGGATTTTGCGGCGCAAGCCAATTGTCCGGATAAATAAAACATGAGAGGCTTAAATGCCGATTTCATGGTCAAAGTCGATTCGTTATGATATTGAATTCGAAATCGAATGGAGTCGATGATTTTATTTTCGTGTTCGAATTCGGTCGGTGATGCGAGCCGTTGATTAGAGTTGACGTAATTTGACCGGCCGCAAAGCGATTGAATGGAGTTTTCCATTTCCACGGAGAAGGACTGAAGCATTCAACTTCCCGATTCGTTAAAACGAGAACATCGCGTGGAAACTCATCGATTTTAGTACACAATTAACGAGTACTACGTCATTAATCAAACGATCATCGCTTCCCATGCAAATCACCAATGAAATTAATTCGCATCTCCACTAAATGCATTCCCATCAATTGTATTGATGCGGAACTAATGCGGAACTGGTTGGCCCGGCGAGCCTTGCCCGAACTCGCTGACCCAATTCAAACTGAACGAAACGGCATCGGTTGAATGGGTAAAACCCGCCGAGAACCTCCACAAAACCGTCGAATCGATTTTTCGGACAATTCGTCGGTCATTCAGACGATTGGTTCTTTCGAATTCGGTTCTTTGTCTCGGTTCGTTGTGGAGAAATTCAACAAAACAAAAATTGGAATTTTCTGCCTCAAATTGAATGTCGGCCAACCTCAACCTCAGAAAACAATTAGCACATTCTGTTAGGTCGTCGATGATGACGTCAACGACGCATCGAATCACCGAAACCCAAAAACCAATTCAATGTCAAGTGTATGAAATGGAGCCTTTCATCAACGTGCGGATCGCACCTTGGAACCCAAGCGAATGTCAACAAAATTGACGTGGGAATTTACGGTCGGCGCCGCTCAGTCGGATCTCGAAGGGAATTTCACGTTTTTACGGAATTCACAGAATCTAAATACTATTGAATCGAGTCTCGGGATCGAGAATTGGAAAACCCCGAGCGGTGTGCGTGCTCGTACTCTCGTAGCGGTTGTCAGATGAGCTGGGTGCTGGGTAGGGGGACGCATTGCATCAGTCACAGTCGCACTGAAGCTTTGATGTGTTTGTCGATGGAGACGACGTCATCACCACCGTTGATTCATTGCCAATACAACGACGATCGCCTGCGGATGGACGTTGAACGAGCGACCGTTTTACTTTTCATATAAACCCGGGCGCTCAGACGCAACAGCTTTAGTTCTTGTCTCGAAGGCATTGCAATCAGTTCGGTCGAACTTTTAGTCACAATCTGAACCTCATTCCAATCGATCAACGTTGAGTTTTTGCTTCGATTTTTCGTGTCGATTTGTGATTTTGAATTTGTTTTCCTGAATTTCATTTGCCATCAAATTTCGAGGAAAATGTGGAGATATCTCGCTCTTGTCTTTCTGAGTGTGGCCGTTTCGGGTCAAAAGCCAGATCTGCGTAAGTATTGCCTTTGTTTCTTTTGGATTGTGCGGTGTTCGTTCAGTTCGTTCGATTCGAACTTCGAATTTCGAAGTCGTCACAAATCGGGAAAAACCGGAAGGTTCATTAACACACGTCCCTCGGATGCTCCGCCAAGGGCTAATCGATTCCGCCAGTGTACTGAATTCCAATTAGATTCTCTTCGTCTCGTAAACCGGCCCGAACATTTTATTTTCGTCTCAAAGCGTAATTGCGTCATCAAATTTCCGATAACTATCGAAGCGCTTCCTTCGAAATGGCTCGTTCAATGTGCGACGTTCGGGCGACGTGCCTAACCTTACACAATATTTCCCATCACGTCGTCGCAATCAGTCAAGTCGTTGACTTTTCGAAAACGATAAATTCCGAATGTGAAATGAAAAACAAATAAACAAACAGTCGTGTGTCTTACGTTGCGCACCTCAGCCTCGAACCGATTGCGGCAACGACGGAAGCACAACGCGCTTTTTCGATGGTTTTCTCAACGAAATCGGCTCGCTCACTCCGACACAGATCGGAAACGCCGTTCAATGCATTTCTACTTTTACTTTCGTCGAGCAGCTGGCGAGAAATCGCCGTCTTAGATTTCCCATCGATTATGAAATGGCCGGGTTTGGGTGCGATGCGCCATCAACATTCGATATGGAAGAGCATCAGAGGTCACTTTCGGGCTCAATGAAGCGTCGATCAGAAAAACCATTCGCGTCCACAAACCGAATCAAATATGTGTTACGCTCAACGAGAATGGATTCAAGGACGGCCGAATGATGCCAATTCGATTTTCGCGAAATCATAAATGCGATTCTGGTTTTGCCGTTTCTCGTTTGACCGGCGCACTTGTCGTCAAAGTTCCACAAGACCTCAACACGTGGAATCTCACGACGATATTCAATTTGTGTCGATTGGATTTCCTGCGAGATAATTTTCAAAAGCGGTTCTTCTGACGGTAATCCATCGGCAACCAGTCGGACATTAGACAATCACAACAATTGAGCGACGCGCACGCTTCGGATTGTGCAAGCGTCATCGGTGCGCCGTTTGGAAAACCAAAGTGCGTTCATGCAACAGCCCAAACTGGTATTCGATGTTTCGAACCATAAAGCCAATGTTGCGGTTTATGATGTGGCAATAGAATACCGGGGGCGCGGACAGACGACCAGCCTGTCACTGTACCGGTCGCGCACAGGAAATTGCAGTTTCTAATCGTTCAACGGCCACAAATGGCGATGCAAACCAACGTTTTTTTTTAATGAAAGGCTTTGCCTTGTCGAGTCAAGCCAAACCAAGCCAAGCCTCACCGCCTGCATCTCGCAATCGGGTCGGTGTTCTTGAGCCCGAAAATCTTCATTTGAATGCGCATTATGCAATTCAGAATTAATGCACTGCCATTGAGCAATGCGCCGCGCCAATTCATGCTTTCGATTGAGCTCCAAACACACACGATTTTTCTTTCGCTCGAAAATCATTGAACTGTGACCCACTCAGACATTCTAATCGACGTCGATCCGGCCAATTAACGATTTTCGGTCAAACATCGTCGATGGTTGCAACTGACGTTTCGTTACCGGCTTGGCGTGTCGGTGGCCGGTGGCTGATTTTGAAATGGCAGCGATTGCGTGCCAGCCATTCGGCCCATTTGTTATCGAACGAATTTTATGCAATTTGACGAGAATTATATCACCGGCTGTTGCAGCGGTGCAATGCAATGGTCGGTCGGGTCCACTAGATAATTGGCTTGCAATTTGATGCATTTCCACGAGAACTCCCCAAGGCTTGAAAGTGTGAAGTCGAGGAGATTTCGACAAATCCACTCGTCGCCAACCGAAGCTCACATCGGTCGGCCCAATTTCGATTCAAAATCGATGAGATTTCCCAACCAAGCAATCATTCCCACTCGTTATCAACGCAGATAGAAAACCGAGCAATTAAAAACGATCAACAGCTCGATCAGGCAATTAGCATAATCGACAGCATGCACATTGGAAATGATCGATGAAAACCGGCGAAGCATCGCCTTTGAAATCGATTGCCAACAATGCTCTCACAGTCGCGACGTGTCTAATTGCACCGCATCGAAATCGATGCAGCGTTCTCATGGAATCGACAATTACGCGCACGGACCACAGCCGCTTGCGACGAAGACAATTGACAATTTATTTTTCGTCATTTCAGCGGAATACATTCATCAATGCCAGCGTTCGGATCCCCAACTGATGGAATGCCTGAAGAAATCTTTGCACCACCTGAAACCGTATTTGGCTGCAGGAATATCGGAGATTGAGGTACGGCACAGAATGCGACACACTTGCGATTGTCGAATCGATACGTTTACGGTGATATTCGTTCTGTTCGGGTGCGATGCTAACCGCGCAATATCACAAACATGCGAATGCCCAAAACGGTTACCGGTTGCAAACCATTGCATTCTTGGACATTGCGGGGCAATGTTGGTTTTGAAAACCGCTAAGACGACGACGACACGGTGCGATGGTGGCCAATCCGTGAACTTTGGCTGGGCGGGACATACGCACGGTGGATTGCATCCCAGCGAGAGTGCTTTCATCACACGACATTCCACACCAATTACCGGTTGAATCAACATCTCAATTCCATTCGTATTGCGGTCGCTTGCTGTGCATGCATTTGCATTTCTACGATTGCCCCATTGAAGCGCGCCGTTTCACGTTGAACCATGCGATTCTCGCTTGAAATGAAAATGATTGTTTGTGCGCGACGCGGCAATGCCATCAAATCGCGCATCAGACAAGTCGTTCAACGTGAAAACCGGTGATTTCTCAATCGCTTATTCTGGCTGTTCATCACGATGACGTTCACAGCTGGTCCCGTCGACGTTTTTATACGGAATTTTTGTGCCAACAATCTCAAGGTCTTTATCAATGCGACAATGTCGACATCATGGGCGAATTGACGAAATTTTCATCCGGATTAGCGTTCGGTCATTCGGTCACATTGGCCGATTAGAGATGGTCAAGATGATATTCCGCACGGTGCGGATTAGCGCATGCTCAATGTTGTTTACGTTTGATTTATTTTCTTTTGAAACACTTTTGAGGTTCGTTTTTTGCCGTTCGAAAAATTCTTCTTGAAATGTTTGTTCGTCGGTCGCGAGCAAACTTAGTCGAATCGGCAAACACATCACGTCGACGACGACAATCGATTGGCCACACAAACGTTGGGAAATTCTTTGATGGTTCCGTTGATTTCCGATCGTTGCATTTCCCACTTGAATTAGCGTTTAATCGCGTGCCGGCGCTCTGATTAGGCATGCA
>JANSTV010058234.1:0-12483 GCA_027564135.1 Lestremia cinerea | reverse complement strand
CAATGAACTGTTGAGCAACATCAAGTTCAGGTCTTTCACCTTTCTTTCGAATTGGCGAATGTAGGCTGCTTGGGGCCATTCACATTGCGCTTCGGACTCCCATTCGATCGAAGCGTAATCTGTAAATTTCGACTAGACGATTACGTGGTTTGCAACAAATCTGCTTTGCAAACGGGCATAGAGTCCCACACAAATCAACGATGCCCGTTCGAAAGATTCAAATCGGTTGATTGACTCAATCTCGACTGTTACCTTTTCAGTCGAATCGTCCGAACAAAGAATCGCAAATTTTTCGTTCCATTCTGCTTTTCGTCCGAAGAATGAGAGGAAAAAAATCGGGTTTTCTTGAAAATAACATCAAAAATTTACAACAACGACTGTACCCGATTGCATAAATCTACCTAACGCATAACAGCCGCATTGAACGCATTACACAAAAAAAAAAAAACAAGAATAAAAAATATTGTTTCGAAAAAACATCAAAATGAATTGAAAGACCAAGAAGAAGGAGAAAAAAACACAGCCGAGACACCGAGCAGATGTTTCGGGCCCATCATGTGCAACCAACTGCACATGCATCAACCTCATCGTGATCCGATCTTTCTCCCACAATCGGGTATCATTCACCAGCAGTGCTAACAGCAGCATTGCAATGCCACGCTAATGCACACTGCAACGCTATTCCGTTGATTTTACCTGACTGTGCTCGTTTCCCATTCTATGCTTGTGCCCATTGCCAACGTGTGCATTCATCCACTGGCAAACCATTCTATGCGTTTTTGTTACGCACAAAAGGAACGAATGCACAAAACGAACCGAGAGAAGAAGAAGCAGAAAAAGAATGCTGTTTTTATTTTTACTCAAAAATATTATCATGTCAATGAAATAGAGACCTTCTCGAATCGAATGTACGGAATGGAAAGAAAAAAGAACGAACCCAACCAGCAACCGTCGAAAAATCCCTTTATGTTGGTCGCCTGAATCGGTATTTTGAGCGAACGATTCACGCACACAGCCCAACAGAGCTCAGAGCTGGTGCTGTGCAGGATTTCAATGTATTTGCTGTTGATGTTTTTGTTTTTGAGTTTCGTTGAGAATTGCTGAAACATATCAAAGCAGATGCAACAACATCCAATGCATTTCAGTGCACACAGCCCATTGGCTGCGTGTATTTTCATCTTTCAGTTGCCTGCCTTAGCTTTCGCTCGAATTGGCCCTTTTCATTCTCACTAATTCTCTATAATTTTGTGTTTCGATTTCCTCTCAAGCATTTTGAATGATTTGTTTTGTGTGCTGTTGCCGTTGCCCAGTTGCCATTCAACACCGAATGTCCTTTGGGAGTAGAATGTGTTTTTATTATTTTCTTTCAAAAGGCTTTTTCCTCTGATGCTCGACCGAAAATTGAGGGCGATATAAAACCGGTGTCTGAATGCACTGCTTATTGAGCGTGCAACTGTTGCTGCAAGCAATCATTTTTATCGAAAACACACACACACACACACATACGGAAAGATGAAGAGAATATTCAATTATTTTTTTTCCTCGAACAACAAAAACGACGGATTGGAATACGAAAGCGTAGTTTCGAACAGAATCAAAGCAAAGAGCGAAGGATTAAATCCCAAATCAAAACATCTGCCGAGTTCATTTTTTGCTCTGAATCGTCTGGAAAGGACGAAATTATGAATTCGTTTTGCGTCGTCTTGGAAATAAACGAAATCTTCGAGACGGTGTTGACCTGACAGATGCAATAACCTGTGCTGCTTGTGTGGCTCACAACGAGCGTCATGAATCCGGTCAGCGGGCAGCGATTCGCAAATGCGACAAATTGAATTGATTTCAATCCAATATTGAATCGATGACACATGCCCATCATCAGTGGTCGTTATTCAATTAGCAATTATTTAATTAGAAAAAATAAATAAATAAAAAAAACGAATAAAATAATACAGAAAAACCAAGACATTCTTTCCAATAAGTTCCAATTCAATTATGGTCTGGTGGCTTATTAAATAACGACCGTCCTAACCAGCAGCCTAATTCGATTTCCATTCGCGGTGCGGACTCTCCGACAAACACAGCCCCACGAGCACACTCCACACGAGTTAGATTCAATACAATGCCATTTCATTCAACTGATATAAAACGATTAAATTTACTGAACGCTTGCGCATTTCTTTGTCGTTGACTGCTGGATTCACTCTCCGATCCGATTCATATTCATGATGAAAACGGTATTTTTCGTTCCAAGGAATTACGCATATTTGTTTTATGAATCGAATTTAGCTTAATCAAACCGAAGCGAATCAACACACTGACGTGCACATCCATCGATTCGGCGAGACAGCCAATGTTGGTCAGCCAATGCGACCAGCATGGAAATGAAATGTGTTTGATTCTTTTCGATTTTGTCAGCCCCGCAAAATCGAATGTCGCACTTCTCAGGCATTCCATTCGTCGGTAATCTTCAAGTTCACCGCGAACGCCATTGCTATTATTCTTCGAACCATTCCAAGAAATCAAGTCTGTCAAAATGTTTGTCTGTTTCTCTTTCAATTTTTTCCATGTTAAGGACACCACGGTTGTAGTAATAACGTTGGCAATGAGGCAAGAATTCGACTAGATCTTGGTCAAGGTTTCCGACAGGAAATTTCGCAATGGCTCTGAGTGGCTGCTTGATCGCGAGAGATTCGGAGTGCTGAGTCGGGAAACCTCGAAATCACTACGCTTCACGATGCGGTGGTTTCTCATCAACGGGCCATTTGATGAACGCTATTCCGAATGGAGAACAAAATTAAGATAAATTTAATTTAGCAGCAATCCACCCTTCGTCGGATTCGCACCATTCGCACGCGACATCAAACACTCCTCACGAGACCCGCATTCCGCAGTCACACAACCAAAACCCAAACACCGAAAAGAAATTTCATCATTCCCTTGAACGCGTAGAATTGAAAACATGTTTGAGACAAAAATATGGGCCAAACAATGGCCAATTGAATACGAAACACCGAATAACCGAATATTCTAACTGTTAAAAATTTAACGAAAAAAGACCGCACCGCAACACAGCAAACAAAGCAGGAAAAAGAAAAAGAAATTTCATTTCAAAAGAAGAATGTAATGAAAGTTGAATGCCATCGATGATGGCGACCGCTTGCCGATGGGAAGATGTAACAATGATGTCAGCCGCAACGGCAGCATCAGATTTCAATTAGATTCAGTTGGTCAAATGCATTTCATTAGAACTCCGTTCGGAACGACCAACCCGTTGAGCAAGCACATCAAAGAGAAGACCTTCCAAATGAAACGAAACAAAAACAGAGAATCCGCTGGTTGTAATTTATGAGTCCGACGGTCGTACGCGATCGTTTTGTTCAATGACTCTGTCGAATGCGCACACCGAAAAACAAGTTTCAACTTGATTGCGATGGTTTATTGTTTGCGCAAACACCGCGGTTCGACATCGCTCCGCACACAAACACACACACACACATACAGACGCTCGCGTGCTGGTTGTCGGTTGCTTCGACATCGCCGTGGTCTTCTTCGCAATTTGATTGGGTTTGATGTGAGACCCAGCTCAAGGTAACACAATATTTATGCGCATCGTCTTTCTGGTTGCTTGTTGTTGTTGTTGTCCGTCTCTTCTTTTGCGATGAAGCAAACCGACTACGTTGATGAAATCAAAACATTTCGGCCACAGCCATTTGTCCATCAGCGATTCATTTCGAATGCTTTTTTTGTTCAATGAAAGACCTTTTGCGAGTTGCGAGTTGGCTTTTTTTCCGATTTTTTGCCGTTTTTGTGATCGTGAAATTTGAAATGTGGAAATCGTAGCAAACATTTGGAGGTCATTAAACCAATCGAATGTTTGTACGCGTTGATTCACGTTTGCTCGGCGCCGGTCAGTTTGAGTGAAGTTGCGAGAAACACTCGAATTTCATCGTACACTTCTCCGATTTTCTATTTCCAATTCGACAGTTGATGCAACTCGCTATAAATAGTTGATGCGAATTTTGTTGTGTGCTTCTTCGTCTTTTTCTTTTTCAGTTTGCAAAATCTCACTCATCGTCAAATCCGGCATGAATGTGGCACACGCAAGCATTAGATTTGCGTTTGAAATCGGTAAACAAATGGCAGATGAAACGAAGCAGGGAAAATGAATTGAAAATAATTTGAATTTGTGGGCGGTGAGTGTTTCGGCCGTAGAATCTCAAAATAGAATGAAATTCGTGTTCGAAGAAAGAAAAACGAAGCGTCTTTCAGAGCATAGCCGAATGAGTGGCGCACCTATTCGTTGACCAAACCAAGTGACTAATTATAATTAACTCAACTGATGTTCAGTCGATTGAAAAATTGTGTGCGACTGAGGCTTTCTAGAGCTGTTGATTTCCCGTTTCGGTGTCTGATATTTATGAACGGACCGCAAAAGACTCGGACCAAATCGAACCGGAAAACATAATTCATTCGAGGAGCTGCTTATGCCTGCTGTTGTTTACGCCGCCATCGATCATAACAGACTGTTGCCGGACCAACTAGATCCGTACAATGCGCGCATGCAAGACATCGTCATTCTGAGTCACAACGACGGATTCTTCTCCATTCAGAATTCTCAATCGAGCAAAGCCACCGACCTGTGACTGGGCCGCCAATGTCGTGCCAGACATTTCATATATCGTCTTTACGACAGAGCGCTCTGCCTGGCTGACAACGTTGCCGTGTGAACGGTGCCTTTTTTTATTATTATTGTCGTGCTCGTTGGCTGATTATAATAAACAAGAGTGAGCGACGCTTATGAACTTGATATTTGTTGATCAATCAGATTGTTATGACGACAATCCAAAAATAAAAACAAAGCGACTGACGTCATCACTCTGTTTTTCGATCGGACGATGGGTTTGTGATTGACGATTGGCGGTGGATTGCGGAACAAGCATGAGGTGAAGGATGTTCGATGCGAGTGTTCTCAGCGAGTTAAATGATCGTTTAGGCGAGCACACACGCACACACACACACGGCAATCAATTTGTGAGATTGACTTCGTGAGGGCACCCATTGAGAATTGCTAAACTCGAATTGTTAATGAATTCTGATTGCGAAAATTCGTAAATTCCATAGCCCATAACCTACTTCTATTTCCATCAAGGTTATCGGCCAACTCTGCTCGACCGAGCAAAGAGTTTCTTCGCCGTTCGATTGGCTTCTAATTAAAAACTGCAGAAGCGACACTGTTGCCGGGGATCGATCGAGGCGAAATGTCATGTTTTTTTTTCGAATTTGTCTGACATTTCCATCATCGACATTCTGAAATGCATCAAGCCCCAGCAGGATCGCAATGATATGCAAATGAATAATAACTCAATAATTTTCATGATTCCTGACCTTACCTCAATACGCAATCACTCTGTCAGAGCTTTTCAAATACAATGAACGCATTGCATTCACCCGTCAAAGATGTTGGCGATTGAGCGCAGTTGCGATAGTGTGTGTGTGTGTGTCTGTGTCAGCGATGTATTTTTAGGCAGTGAATGATTGAACAATGAATGGGCGAAATAACAAAGCAAAAGCAAAAAAAAAAAAATATGAAAATGAAAAATGATGAGCTCATTCGGAATCGATCAATTCCGGTCGTAAAAAACTTAAATCTCGCATTGCATACAAATTCGTCGATGAGCATCTTCAGCGTTTGTTGTTCATTCAGTCGCGAAGCGATTATTGAAACAACTGAATTGCGCTCACCCAGCGATGATGTTCGAATGCCATAAAATGCGATCGAATGAACAAACGGACGATTCGATGTGCAATAATTTGATGGATTAGAAAATCTTTTTTTATTTCTGTGTGTGTTTTTTTTCGATCGTTTTTTTCGCTTTGCGATCCGAAAATATCAGCGCAATTTATGCAAAACAAAACGCAACCGAATTATTCTGTAACTGGAACAGAACCTTGAAATTATGACTTCAATTAGCGCGGTGTGTGTATGCGTGGATTTTTTTTCATATTTTTTTTTTTTTAATTTTTTTTTTAAATTTTTTTTTTGTTTGGAAACGGCCTCAATTGTTTTCAATCGAAACGATAGAATAACTTTTTCCCGTTGATTTCGTCCGAGTGAACGATCCAACAAAGTCTGTTCTAACGATTTGCATACAATTTGGCGTGGAAGAAGCGGGGCCTGTGTGATTGTTGCGTTGAAAGCCATCATCGATCGTCGTCATGCAGGTTGATTGATCGATTTATTGATAATTGTTTCGACGATTTGTTTATCAATCAAATTGCATTTTGAAACGGAAACGGTTCTTTGTTTGCTTATGGCATCGTGCCGAGCGCGCTACCACACAATGTATACGTATGATGTTCGCGCATGCGAATTAACCGTAAGTGAATTTTCGTGTTTTTTTCCGCCCCGAGAAGGAAATCAATTATCCGTTCATCAATCGGACAATGCTGCAACGGAAAATTGTGTTGAGAGAATCGGTGCCTCAACGCGAGACGTTTGCAATGAATGCGGATGCATCGGAATTAGCACTGATTTCATGACATTCGAAGCATTACTTTGGCACCGTGACGCAAAGCAAGTGCTATTATTAGTTCGACACGAGAACACGAACCGATCATCCGACCATATATAACCGTCAATCGCCGTCACACACTGACCCAATGAAACGCGATTGAGACACAGCCGGTTTAATGGTTGGCAATTGCGCACGTTACCCATACGAAAATTCTTGAAATATTTCGAAAATGATGCGATTGATTCATAATTCATGCGATGGCATGCGATCGATATCGGCTTTGATGGTCAAGTCGGTGAATGTGTGAGCGAGAGCATCTATCGGATGTGTTGAGAGGAGATGAGTGATTAAGTCAACGGCAATTAACGCCTTTATGAAGCCTCGATTACGACAGCGATTACCCGCAATTCGGCGTGAAAGCACTCTCAATGGCTGGAGCACGATCCACCGCCATACCCTTGAGTGTGAATCGACCTTCACCGGGTGGTCCACTTGAGGCGAATGGATATTTACGAGAGTTCATCCTCAGTGTTGACCTCAATTATTAGCACATTTCCTCTGGCCAAGGTCTCGGAAGGCGGTTAATGCAATGAAGAAAGGCCCCCACTGACCTTGGATTGTGCGATTCTTTGCACCCTCGGCGGTGAACAATCATTCCCACACCAAACATTTCGAATGTGATAACTCGAACTAGCACAATTCGTCATTGTGAAATGATAATGACGCGTTTAAGGTTGCACATTTGTAATTGCTGAAAGAGAGCCTAATATCTGACCCAACAAACAAACAAATCGAAATGGCATGAAAGCAACAACAACGGCAGCAACAAAGACATAGCCGAAAAAGCAACAACAATCAACATAAACATCAACAAGTAGTCTGTTGGACTTGAGTAATATTGTTGCGTACCGTTGAGATTTCATGCAAAGTACTGTGGCACGGCAGCGTGTCGTATGGCGGACTGTGTTGAATAAAACACCACAAACGCAAACACATAAACGAGTCACAACGTGCACAGTCAAGCAATAGGCGACCGATGCCATTGGGAAATCTTTACAAAATATCAAACTGAAATGAAATAGCCAACGTTGACGACGTACGGCGGGCGAGCGAACAAGCAAACATTTTATTTGAAATTAATATATGATTAGTTGGTGATTGCCAACCAACAATACGGGCGAATTGTGTGCGGCTGAGCAACATAGACAAACACACAACGGTAAATCGCCACTCTCGCACTAGCACACACACAGCGCACCGTTCGCCGTCGGTCAATGGGCAACACAAACGCCGAAAAAAAGAGAAAAAACAAACGAAACCAAACGGACAAACTGTTTCGGGGGGTTTCGCGTTGAGGACGTAATCATTGTAAATGGCCCAACTAATAGCAAACGAACGTGTAAATATCGGATGTACGCAATCACAATGGCTTTGTTTGAAACCGAAGAGAAAAAAAAATAATGTAAATTTCGCATTGTTGTTGTTGTTTTTTTTTTCTGGTTGTATTTTCATTCCGTTTCCATTCAATTTATTCATAATTTTCAAGTTGAATTATAAAATTCAAGAATACGCGATTGCCAGCCCATTTTGTTGCGGTTTGCAATTGGCATTGCTCAATTTCATGGAAAGCCAATCGTAACCTTAGGATTTGGGTTCTTGGATGAAATTTCAGCGAGGCGAGAATTTCTCATGGAAATAAAACCGCGATAACGGGATATACCCCGACACCGTCGAAGCGTTCCAAGGCAGGAAGAAACCCCGTATTCCAAAAAGCGAAAAACCAAAAAAAAAAACCAAGAAAAAAAAATGCGCCCAACGTGGGGCTCGAACCCACGACCCTGAGATTAAGAGTCTCATGCTCTACCGACTGAGCTAGCCGGGCTGTTGAATACTACCGTGTTTTGTTGATCGATGATCGGATCAACGTTAGAACGACAGTGAGATTCTGATGCGACACAAAACCATGCGGAGCTGCGGTGAACTTATTTATATCGCGCGATTGTGGTGTGAGCCGCCAGCGGATGATGACGCGCCAACGATTAGTGTTAAACACAAAAAACACTGATTGTGTACGTTGGAATAATTGCGCGAGAAACCGCAATAGCACAAACTGTTTTCGATTTTCGCTAGTTTCGCTGTCTGTCTGTCTGTCTGTGTGTGTTTGCTAATTTGTTCAATCGTTTAATTTTTGCCGTTATGAGAAAATATATGACGATTATTGCGCGATAGACATTAGTAGTCCAACTGAATTCGACTCCCAAAAAATAACGAACCTCTTTCGTTTCAATGTTGGCCTGGCATTACCTTCGGATTCAATTATTGAATTCGGTCTACCGCTTTGTCGCAATGTGGCTAATAATTCGCAACGATAAATCGCTGTACGAATATTAGTTTGCTCTTAAAAATTATGCAAATTTTGTGTCGGTGTCATTACGATCACTTGGCGTTGCCATCGACGAAGGCCATGGGAGAGAATCAGTGAATGAATTTTGAAAACGAAAAAAAAAAAAATGATGGTTTTGCATACAATCGACAATGTGTGTGCGGTGACGCAACGTCAGAGCTCCAAAAAAAATCCACTGCGACGATGCACGAACTCAACGATGAGTTGACAAACGGACGAGCAACGCGTGCTCCGAATGCCCATTTACGAATTCTGTCGTGTGGTGCGCGTTGCCACTGACGGTGCCCACTCCAAACGGAAACAATGCAATGCGATTTTTCTCATTTCGTTGGTGTTGCGTTTCGCATGGTTGTTTCAATTTTTCCATTTCATTGTTAGCAGCGGCGTCATTGTCATCGGGTGCCTCCATTTTGTTGCTGAACATTGTGCAATGACCTATTAAACTTGAAATTTCAGTGTTTGCCGTCTGCTCTGGTTTTCTTTCTGTTTTTCAGCTTTGATTTCTCGCTTGTTTGGTCACCGATGCGTTTGCCTCGCCGTCGACCGTACCGCAATCGGATTAACTTTGCGTGTTGCCAATTTTCATTCACAATTTCACATGCGCGTAAACGGTGCGCTTGTCACAATAATTCGAGGGTATGACACTTACCTTTCGGCATCGGCAAAGACGAATTTCCTCAATTTTAGATCACGCAATACGATGCCTTGTTCATGGCAACTCTTGACAACATCACACATTTGACGGAAGAGACGTTTCGCTTCCGGTTCGCGCAAACGTTTTCTCACTCTGACGTACGAGTGTAAATCACCCTGAAAAACAGAAGGAGACACAACCGGTTAGATGGAGCTCACCTCGGGCCGGTATCGACTCCTTCCGGTAACGGTACTTACCTGAGACGGTGTGAAAAACAAGTAGGTTTGACTCGATCCCTGAATGACTTTGTGCAGGGGATTCACGTGCGAATGGCCGTCCAATCCGAAGTGCGCTGACAGCAGATTCGAGCATGGATTGTTGGCAACCTGGAAATGGGGATAAAAACATGTTATTCTCATTTTAGCTCTAGCTCCGTCTCACTTGTTCTCGCCCTGTCTTCCTCTCGATATTTCACAATTGCTTATCGAGTGCATTCCGTTGATTTGATTAAGTCTTATCGCAAATCGCTAAATGCAAATATTATTTTTCTCGTTTTTTTTTTTTGCAATGCCTGCAATTCAACGAGCACAGCCAACCAGCACCAGCACATCAGCGAATGAGTTTAAGTGCAATTTGCAAGTAAATACAAGCGAGCAAAAGTGCATGCAGCGGTAAAAAAAAAAAACAATGGAAAATTGTATATTTGCTTATGGCAAATAAACGTGTCGAAAATTGCAGCTATTTGCAATTTCATCAGAAAATGTGCGTAGAAGGAAGTGAGCATTGTTTTGGTGGTCTGATCGCATTGCGTTTGTTTTTCATATTTCAGTTTTGGCGCATTCAAGACCTTCGAATGACAAGCTCTGTGTCAATCAGACATTGCTCATGATGGCGAAAATGCCACTGTGGGCTTCGGTCAAATCATTGTTGTTTGAAAGAGTTCAGTCATATCCGGCATCAATCGTCAAATGACTGGTAAACATCAACGCAGCTGAATCATGGATGCGACACAATGCGTCCATGTGAATGCACACCGATGTTTGCTTTGCTCGTATCAAATCGAATTGAAGTTCAAACACAATGAAAATTGATAAATTATGAAAACCATATGCCAATGCCATCAACGTCGTCGTCGACGCTGTTGTTGTTGTAGTTGGCGACGTCATCACACAATAAACCACTTGGTCTTTCGAATTTTCATTTCGCTTCTTTTACCATCCGCCAGCCAGGCTATTTGCATTGTGCATTAATAAGTGTGCTTTTATCTTTTATGAACCAATTCTCAACACAATATTTCTTGTGTCGGTTGGCTGACTGGCTGGCTCATGGCTTGGTAATATGATTCTCTGATGTTTTATGTACGAGTACGATATTTCCATTGGAATCGAAATGAACTTGCGTTTACCATTTGCTCATCTTGGTCGTACCTTTCGGTAACAAACCGGTTGAGCATATTTCGATTGAATACACCGGAAATCGAGTAATTTCATTCCCGTTTACTTTCCGAGGGGTATTTTTGTGTGTGTTTGTTTCGTTCATTTCACCATCGTTTGTCTCCTTGGCCACGGATGCCGCCAAAGGCGACACAACATTCGAAACCATTCACGAAAAGGAGAATTTACATGACAAAACGCTGTTGAGGAATATTTTTCGTCGAGAAATAGAATAGAATTGCAATATGATCGATGTCGATTCGAAAACTGGGTCTGGGTCAAGTGAACGACTAGCGGATTCATGAATGAAGTTCCGCTAGGAGAATTTCAATTGAGGTGTCATTTCAAAACGATTCGCGACGACAGTGTTCACACACGAGAAACGGTTTCGGCGAGGTATTTGCGACCTGTTTCGCCGCGAGAACGCACTCATTAAGTCATTCATGCGTGAGAATGCGATCACGGTGAAGGGACATTAATCACCGTCATTGACCGGCTCTGATCGAATTTTGTGATATTTTCGCTGTTTGAGGGAAATTGGCTTGCATAATAATCAATTAACTCTTATCAACGTCGTAAATCAACGGTCATTGAGAATAAATCAGCAAATCAATATCGGCAAGCAATCTGCTCACGAGACGCGATCGAAATGATGGAGAAATCGAAACGACATCATAAATAATATCAAATGATTTCAGTCAATGGTACCATGTTAACACAGTCTGAGTGGTCTGGGTTCTACCTATTCGACGACTGGGTCTCTCTCTGTCTAAAATTTCAATTTCCAAATGATATTTCCAAACTCAAATAAATTATGAATTTCAAATAAAACAACGCGCAAAACTCAACTGTAATGACATTATAAACCAGACCATATTGATCAACAGCAGTCAAATCGATACACGAAAAATACGAAGCGGCGCAAAATGAAGAGAAGAGAAAAAAAAATTGTTTGAAACAAACTAAACGAAAAGCTCAACTACAAAGTCTCGCGCGAACAGCAGAAATTATTAAATGCAATTACAACATTTGATTTCATCACGGCGCGCTCATACAAATTTAGCAATGTCTCGTTGGTTCGGCTGTGTGTACGGCTGAGTGCGACGCGATGCGGTGAACGAGACGCTCTCCGATGTGTGCACAAGACGTACACAGGCGAATGCTTGCGACTTGTGAATTAAGCTAATTCACTGACTGGCTGGCTGACCGACTGGCTCAAGTTGAAATTTTGAATTGTGAATGTCGAACCATTTGACTTTGCACCGAACGATTAATGCCTGCCTAATGGGTGGCGTTTCGGTTAATTTTGCATTTTGGCTTCGATTCTTGAAGGAAAACGCGTGAAAAAGTTCGCAAGCAAGAGAAAACCAACGAGATTGAGCCGATTCAATCGAATGGCAAAGGTAACCCTATACGCCTCGCCTGGGCCGAATGTGTGACATGAAGCAACTAGCGAGGCGAAACAAGAACGAGTATGTCATTAAAAAATTCTTGTTG
>JANSTV010058223.1:0-12485 GCA_027564135.1 Lestremia cinerea | reverse complement strand
CAAATTCACCACCCACCCCGAATTCGGTATTCAATTCTTTTTTTACCCCGCCAATTTGGCGGGCGAATCCACTAGTTGCTATTAATGTGCTTGATAAGTGTGGAAAACCGCTTTTTTGGCGGTTTTTCGCGATTATCCGCCATTTCCGCGGAATTTTTTGCGGATTTTATTTCTTACAAACCGATACCGCCCCGAATATATTGGTCGATCGTCAAGATCCGTCGAGCCGTTCAGGCGTGATGAGGTTACAAACCCCTGTGTCGAATATAGATTTCATATTGGCAAAATTCGATCAAACAATTTGCGGCTAACGAAAGCAAGATCATTTGACCGAAGTCTTTCATTTGTTGTTCATTTTCGTTGAATTCTTGCACTGCATTTATGGGCTGGGTTGTTGTTGATGTTGTGTTCAGACCATGGTCGCTGCTTCTGATACTCTTTCGGACAAACCGCCCGCATTTATGAATTGTACTTCAAATTGCCAGATTGCTGACAGTGCTGCCTTCCATGGTTGACCGAACAGCTCAATAGCTCTCTGATCCAAGGGTGCTTCTTATGCGGATGGTCAATCGTTGGAGTTTGGACTCTTCCTTATCATCCGATCAGAGTTGGCTGGCAAAGGGTTGACGGCAATTCCCATGCCCACTGGGGATGAATGGCTTCCCAGACCCGGATCATCGACTCCTTGACGCTTATGATGGCTGATGATTTCTTGTTTAGCTTGCATCTTTGCCACGGCGGCTTGTCCGACCATTTCGCATTCGCCGGATGCGCTCCCAAACAGAGTACACGTTTCAGGGATTTCGTCCCTTCTTGATGTGATACCTCCCAAAACGCAAATAGAGTTTTCCGTCATTGAAGTTGAGCGCGAAAAGACCAGGATTGGCAACGCTTAAAACAGATGTATTTCAATCGCGATTTGAATGAATTTCGTTTCTTTGAAAAAAAAAACAAGCTGCCAACTGCATTGCCAATGAACTGCATTTTTCGCATATCATTAGCTCCCAAACAGCACTCGTCCTTCGAAAACCTGGATGTTTTGGTGAGCCACTGGTGGCCACCCAGAGCAAGTGCCGATCGCTTAACATCACACTGGCCTGCACTGCATAAGCAAGCCAACACATTGTGCAACCACAGAAAGATTTCAATGCGTCGAGTGGCTACGAAACGACGCATTCTTCGGGACGTCGTATCGGTGTGATTGGCAAAATTGATTTCACTTTTGAAAAATTTTGGGAATATTGATTTCTGGCTCGGGAATTTGATTTGGACTCGCTCATTCTCGTATGATGAAATTTGGGATGATAAATATGATTTTCTACAATTTATCTCGCATTCGTAGGATTAAGCCGAATTAGACGGTGTGGTTCGTCGTTCATCTCCGAGTACCCATTCGAGGGAATGACGAAATTAACTCAATGTTGTCTCGATTTGAATCAATCTTTTCGAAAATTGTTGAACAATCTGTCAGCCGCGTTGAAAAGTTGGAAATTATTCGGAAATCACATGCCAGCCTAGCAAAGATAGCTTGGAACGTTAGACAACGTCCAAGGAAGGAATCAAGCATCAACGGGTGGCGGTCCTTCTGACAAAATTTCTCGATTATCGCTTTTAAGATGGCCAACTATCTCTTCCACTCCTTTTCCCTCGGAAATGGTCTCAAGGCATGAGAAATCGGGGACAAAAATTGTGGGGGAGGAGGCTGGAGGGTTAGGGAGGTTTTTAATGAGGCCTCGAAGGGTACTCTTTCTCCTAACCAAAAGACCAAGAGGCAACCCTCTAGCCCCCGAAACCTAAAAACCTAAAAACGGGTCAAATCTTTTAATCAATTAAAATCGCTAATTTCATTTAAAGAGAATTGTGCCGGATTAACCGGCGAGATCACCGTCATGGAAAAAAAAATCATGTACAGAATATTCGTTAGCTCAAGCAAGTATGCTAGGGCGAAAAATGAAAATGTAAACTATCGAAAAAAGAAAAAAAAAAAAAAGAAGATCGACGAATTAAGCCGCTATTCTGACGAATAGGCCAACGAACAGGATGAAAAGGAATTAAGCTTGAGGATTTCGCCGGCTGATTCTCGCTTCGTTTGGCGCACGCTGATCCCCACCGGGTGGTCAGGTCCGAGAGAATTTTGTATTTCTCCAAAATGACGCGTTTTCGAACACTTTTCGAAAAGTGTTTTGTTGATTTCGGTGAATTGAAATATGTAGATGGCGTTACTCGGCAATCTTAAATTGAAAAATATTGTAGCAAAACCAATTCGTTATCGCTTTTGGCTGTTGAATTCCGCTCTAACAATTATATTATTTGCTGGATTCTGGACGAAGGGCATAAGTTTCTCGTAATTTCAATGAACAAAAAACTCACCACTCAGGCCAAATTCGCAACTCACTCCGAATTTATATATGATTTCTCCTGTTTTTGCCCCGCCAATTTGGCAGGTCACCCCAATAGTTTCATTTTGAAATATCAAATTGAATATGCGCAGTGCATACACACGACGGAAGCGAAAAAGAAAAGCATCTAGGCGATGCGCATGCGCAACGCGTGACATATTCGAAAACTTGACCCGATGACTGGGTTGAATGGGCGTAAGATGAAAAGGTCTCTAATTGGGAGTTTGTTGGGCGTGCACATTCGGAATAGCGGCCTAACGTTTATCAGAATCGAACTACAAAGTCTCTTGAACTGGTTCACCACCGAAATGGCACCACATTCTCATGACGCCAGGCCATTTTCCATTTGCGCAAATTTCGCTTCATCAAAATCTGAGTTCCAGCCAGTAGCCAGTTACTCGCCCAATCTCGCTCACATCGCACAATACCAATTTACAATTCACGAAATTATCATTACCAAAATTAATGGGATACAACAAATCGCGACGACGAAATGGACCGCAGCCGCCACCGAAATCAATAAATCCTGCAGCGAATTGACGTTTCAATAAAAAAAATAAATAGAATTTCGTCAATGCTGGGCTGGCATCGGCTCTCACACAATTGACTATTGCGACGAAGTGCGCAAACACGTTCAAAACGCCATTTCATTTCATTGAATGGTCTGTGATGCGCACCAGCGCTGAGACATCCACAGCGCATAATTTGCGCTGTGATCGGGTAACGCCAGCAAAAAACGACGGACGAGGCGCATAAAAAAGTCAAATTCAATTGATTTATGTGTATTGTTCGATGGGGGGCCGGCGAAATAATATATTCACGTAAGTGCACATCCATATCGAGGCCTCCGATGACTTGGGCTTCGTTGAGTGCACCCCGGACGCCGATGCCAATCAGCCGATGGAATTTCACGAAATGAAAATATGAAGAAATGATTTTGGTTGTCTGCCATTTCGCCATTTGGAATGAGGGTGACCGACAGATGAATCGATGACTAACTACAACTGGACGTAACCAGAGGTGATGGTGGTGCCTGAGCTGAATCGCAACGACAACGTCACTCGGGCAACCCTGGGCAGAATCAACTTCATTCCATTTAATCTCAGTCGGAACGGATTCAATTCAGATTGGCGACATTGCGCTCCGTCATCCGACAATTGCAATGGAATAACGACTTTGTTCTTCGCATAAGGCGCACAACCGAAGCATTAAGCCGAGACGCGACCAAAGCCGGAGACCCTAAGCCTAAACGCAACCCACACTTGATCTGCTGGCGAGTTGTGCGCTAACAACGCGCAGATGTGCATTGCGCACGCCTTCTGTTTTGAATTTCGAAAACGATGTTGTCGTCACCAATCGTCTGATGTTGCACAATGCATAATTGTTTTCTCTTCGGGTTGCGCATGCGCTTTCGATATTCAGATCGCTTTGTGCAATTCTAACGCTTCGCGAATCAATGACCAATTTGTGCCGGTCGGATTGTTTATGATTGAAAATCAATTTGCATGCTCGTCGATTCGAGGATCGGCGTCGGACATCGATTGATTGGAATTGGACGACTGGGTGAGCATTGTATCACTTTGCTGTTGTTGGAACCGGTTCAATGCGGTGTTCCGGTGCAACATCCGAGACGATCGTGATCATGTAGATCGCATCACGATTCCAATTCATTTCGATTCGATTTGCATCGAGAGAATCGCTATTTTGCTGAGAACCACGTCAACCACGCAACTCTGATCCACCATTTCCCTATTTTTCGCGATAAGCTCATCGTCGATTCGACGATGAGAGCGCAGTCATTATTGATTCCATCGAAATGCCACGGAGATTATTAAAACAAATATGCATTTAATATTCAATTAGTAACTTATCGACAGTGCACGGATTGGCCTACAAGATCGGCTCCGGCGGAGACACACCAGCAAAAATCCATCAACCGAGGTCCATTCCGTTTTCGTTCCGCTTCGCAGACGTTGTCGTAATGTCAGAGCGGGCGCGCTCGAAACTAATGAAATAGATTAAATGGAAATTCATTTTATGCAATTTCTCACTCACATTCATTCGATCGAGGAGTCACAAGATACTTCGTTAAGCCACGCAGCCAAAGAACCAGCCACAGCGGCTCGGCCGCCAGCCGCAGCCGCAGTCTCAGCCTAAGCCACTGCCTTAATTAAAGCGAGGCATTTCATCCACAAAATGCTCATTAAAACCGAAAATGATTAAACGAACAAGAACGAGAAAGAGACAACTATGCAGAAGAGAGAAATGAAGTGTTCGAGGCCCGAGCAATTGCAGCAGCTGCCGCAGCGCCATCGACAGAAACGAAAACGAAGCGAAACAAAATGAAAACAGCGCGGCCAGCGACGAAAAGTCAACGTCAAAAACGATGTGAATAAAAAGCGGTAAATGTGACTTTAATCGGCTCGAGTTAACAATGTTTTTTTTTGCATCGCGTAATCACCAAAGCCCAGTTGGTTCGATCGATCGATCGAGGATGACGACGGCAACGGACGACTTAACAGTCACAAGACTCCAATGCGTCACACTAGAGGCAACGCCATCCGTGCGATAGCCCCACAGCCGGTCGAATCATATCTTGGAAAATGTCAATCATAAAACGAATATCATGTTGAAAACAGCAATATCAATTAAATTGTCTTTTTGTTTTGGGCATATATCGGCGCGATCGCATTCGGACTTTTGGCGGAGCGAGCAGCCAATCTAACTCACCTTCGATTGTCGAATCGATCGATTCATTGCATTGAGAGAGCCGCCACCGCTGCGTGGTTTTATTTCTTCCAAATCAATTCATTATGAAAAATTGTCTTGCGCGATCAATTCATGGTGAAACGCTCTTTTGCCGTTGGATCGATCTCGTCCATTTTTCATTCGATTATTAAGTTTCTCACATAAAGTCAAAGAGATTAGCAATTAATTAGGAGAGCTGAGCCGTTGAAGGCAGCAGCAGCAGCTCGGTATGATGCAATTCGCCATTGCATTTCGGGCGTTCCGTTTGAGACGAATTCATTTCCGCCCGTTGATCGGAATTGAGTGTTCAAATTTTCGAAATCCGCACGAGATAAGAACGACTTTCGGAACCATTAGGTTAGCGGTTCGATAACCACGACAGACGGAACAATCAATTGAACGTCTTTTATTGACTTACCCTACTTGGCTCGAGAGCGATCAGAACTCGAACAAGAGATACATCGGCAACAGGGGTGTCTGCGGTCCAATCTTTTTTTTGTTGACACCGCAGACTTACGATAAAGCGGACGCACGTGGTGCACAGATTATTGAATTCAGTCAAATTATGATTTCGGCTGAGCTGACATCGTCCACTCGACCGTATCGTCGAATGACTATGGCATTTTCACTTTGTTTTCGCGACCAATCAGACAGAAGGACCATCGAGTGGCACTCGTGTTGACAATCCAAACTAGTTTTCGTTTCATAATACAGTGAAACTGCTAAAAGTGGAGCATTTGTTCGTCGCGTGAGTGCGAGAGTGTAGTATATGCGACATGATGCGTCAACACCGTCATTCACCGTCCGCCTTGACAGCAAATGATTTCAATAGTTCCATTCGATCGAAACGGTTCGATCGGCCGTTTGAAAACGAAACGAAACGAGATCCATCTCGTCTGACAATTAAACGCAAACAGCATTCATTGCAATTCATGTAATTTGTAATAATTACATGGAAAATTATACGACAAGTGAGTTTATTGAACGGAGAGGCGTTGCTGGTTTTTTGCAAGCTCCTGCGACGAGGAGGACGATCGTTGTTGTCAGCATCGTCGTTGTGTTGGCCGCGTGTGATTTTTTTCTGCTCGATTTGTATGCTCGTCATTTGTCAATTAATGACCGCCATTCACACATTTTTTCCCTTTACAGTCGGACTTATGATTTCAATTAGTGCATTGCACGTTGCGGTGCTCTCGTTTTTTCCCTGCCCAATCTTTGCTTGTCATGACGTTCGGTCGGTCTGTTCGGTCGGCAACGAATCGAAAGTAAAACGAGGTGAAAAATCCGTGGACATTCCGCTATGTCTGAAATCTATTGCATATTGATTATGCATTCAGTAAATTATGCTCAACAAATTGGTCATCGTGAATGTCGGCAGCCTGAATGACGACAACTACTACGAGGATAAGGCCAGGTGGGCTATGGTCGTCGGTCATTAATGGATATTGATTGCTTGTGTCATTTGTGCCTGAGAATTTCGCCTGTTCGATGAGCCGCATCATCGTGACAGAAAAACTCAGCGCAAATTCCATTTTGAATGCATTTCGACCGGCACGGTTTGGTTTTTGCGTCGACCAAAAATGCCTGTTTGCAAATGAAAAGAATGTGTTTTTTGCTTGAACAATGACTTGAGAAAGGTGACGATGACATGGACCGCGGGGCCAAAGTCAAATGGGAGGAATGTGTTTGAAAATGATAGAAAGAGAGAGAAAAGCGACTGCGCGTGAAGCCGCTCAGCTAATCGGTTTCGATTACCACTTTGGATCTCTTTCAAGCGTGGATTTCAACAACAGCGTAAACACAGAGAAAATCAACAAAAAATTAGACACAGACAGCACCAAACACATGCGTACTAGAATCGAATGAGCGTGTAGACAGTATTTTGTTGGCTCGGCACCGCACTCAAGCAAAATGATGAAATTGAATTGAATGACTTGAGATGTGGCGGTGTGTGAGTGGCTGATTTTGAGTGAGTGAGTGTGCCAGAGTGAGACGAGTATCCGGCGAATTGCGCTGTTTTGTCCAACAACCGAATGCTCGGTCAAGCAACAGAGAATCGAATGATGAATCAGAGAAACCGATCGATTTCGAATCGAGCGAATGTAATTTATGAATAATAGACCGCAGTAGGATGGTTCGTGGAATCTAGCAATCTAGCTATTTTAATAATCGAAGCGTTTTTTCCCAAACGGATAAAGCCGTTTACTTTGTATTCAATAATTGATTTTTAATCAACTTCTTTTGACACCTGTGTTGCGAGCTGCGTAGCTTCGCTTGTGGTTTTTTTTCTAGGAGCGTTTCGTAGATCACCTGCTGACCAAAATGGAGGTTTAGTATTTCAATCACCCATTCTTGGTGATGATTTTCTCGGGCCTGAGAAACCTGGGTTCCCGGGGTCCTAGGTGTCTGAAATTTTGACCAAGATTCCTCCTACCCATTTCTGGACAGCTGCTGTTCTGCCTTGAGATTGAAATTGGAATTGCGGAGCGTGATTCAGCTTGACGATTTGATGAAAATCGTTCAAAAAACTAGAGATGAAGGACATTCCTACACTGCGAATTCCGGCGTACGATAATTTTTGTGGCAAGATTCCATGATCAGCGCATTCGAACGGTTTCAACAGGTCATGATTTTTGATATGAAAAATTGTTAATTCGAAATTTGAATTTTGAACCGAGCGAAGTTGCATCGAATTTCACGAGCGATGACAATCGATGCGACGTCGAGTGATAATGGTGTCAGAAATGCGATCACTGCGATTTTCATCGGAAGATTTGCTCTGCGAATGGTATACCTTTTGTATCTTACAAAAGAAACCACTTTGGGCCCGATTTGTCGTTTTCATGGCAAGAGCCACAGTAGCACAGTCGCAGATCGCCACCATGGAAGCGTATGAATGGCTATTTTCTCAGGCTCTATTGTTATATTTCTGCAGCCGTGGAATTACCGTAGAGCAAATGGTCGGCACAAAATCACCCGAAGTCATTTCAATGAAAAGCCGTTGATTTTTATTGCCATTCGCGTTCTCCAGACGCTGGTGTTGAATCGCGTCGAGCTGTTTGCCGAGCCAATCAGCCAACTCGAAAATGGAAATCGAACGAGTATCAAACGGCCGGGGAACAGCATTTGCATTTTCGATGCATTGAGCATTCCAATGCCCCGGAACTGGTACGATGATGATGACGACAGCAAAGGGCCATTGATTTGCAAGGCTTTTTGCACGCAAAATCAATGGTTGACTTGGTTGCAATGGCAACTGGAAGCCGAAAAATGTTCCCTTCGATTCGAAATGCCTATAATTTTGCATAATATTAACTAGCGCCTGCGTTCTCCGTTACGCTACGGCGCTTCAAGCTCGCTTCAACCCTACCTTCTGCAGCTTCGCTGCCGTTCGATGTCAGCACCGCCTCGCACCCCCGTGGGAAAATGACCATATCATTTTTGTGACAGGTTACAGATCTTGGTCGTTAATCGTATTTGTATGTTGGTGGGCTTCGACGACTAAACTTTCCTTCGATTGATAGTCCGAGTCCTGTACGGACCGAACAACTTTTTTCTGAGCGATTTGGCTTTCGTCAACTGAGTTTCAATTAACCGCACTTTTGTCAAACAGCAACAAACAGAACCAGCCGGCGACCAACAATCGAAAAAGAACATTCAATTGTTCATTCCCTGCCGATTCGTCCGGAAGCGATCTTCTTCAAGCGGCTATGAGTTTGTGCAATTGCAATTGTGTTCGAGGACCGAGTGCTTATGTTGATTAAATAAATGCATTGTCGGACGATTCTCGAGACAACACCAGCAGCCACTAGCAAGAACAAAACGATGAAAAAGAGGAAGAATAAGAAGAAAGAAAATAATGAACAGAATAAGAAGGATAAACAGAAGAATTTCTGTGTGTATTATCGATTATTGCAGTGCGTCCACTCACACAACAGAGCAAGCACACAGGATCGGCCGGTCAAGAGAGCTACCTCTTCGAAGAGCTGAAGGTTTTGCGCCATGAGAAGAGGCAACTTTGCGTCGCGACAAACCAATCGGTGATCGACAAGTATTTCTCTGTGAGAGTCCATTAAATCTCGCAAACATTCAATTGCTCTTCGCAGAGCGATGTATCGAAGCCGGTACCGAAAGAGTCTGCTTGTGGCTGTGCCGTTGTATCTCAGTCGTGCGACGGAGTCATTGCATTGGCATGGCACGTTGTTTTAAATTATATTCCAATCTCATTATATGCAAATCGGCTGACTATTTGTTTCTTTTCGTCTCGCTCGTTTTCGGGCGGAGAGAATTCCTTTACCATTTGGCACATAACGACCAAGTCATGTCCGTCCGTGTTGCTGCCAGCCGTACATTGTCTGTCAAGCGGTTGAATCCCGCTCTGTTGTTGTTGCTGTGGTTTTCGATGATAGTCGGTCCATTCTGGGCACTTATTTGCATTTAATTATTTAATAATAAAATTATTACAAAACGCATGGAGGAGAGAACAAGAAATCTCAATTACAATTAAATTCGATGTGACGATTCCTGAGTGGACGACCGTCACTGCGACACGAATGGTGGCTGACCACAACGAAGCCGTTTATTGGTTCATCTTGTTCTGAACATATTCAGTTGCGATTTTCGTTTTAGCTCATTTCGCGATTAGATTGTGAAATTCCATTACGTTTGCCGGGCTTTGATTCCCTTGAATTGCCCAGACCCCCAAGATCACCGTAGGGCAAGGAAGAAAGCATTCGAAGAAACAATATTGCAGAAAAATGCATTGCGGTTAAAACCCGACCGGGCATTAGATGCACAATCCATCCGTAGGTCACTTGCCGTTCTTGTTGTTCTTGACAAGCTCATCGCCATCGATGTCATCGCAACATTTTTCATTGGCATCGCGCATTAGGTGAATGCTTGAATGGGCGACGAAAACGGTAAGAAAAACGAGTAAAATGCGTCAAACGGTCGACAGAACAAAACACTAGAGATAATTTTTATTTGAACGATTCCCTTTCCCTCCGCCGTGCGCACCGTTGGAGGTTCTTGCCGCATTTTTGTTTTTTCTTTTCGTTCCAAGTCGGAATGGAAAATCCGAATGCCTTTTTGAACTGCATGAGACGCAAACTAAACAACCACAACAACCTCTATAACCAGAGTACTATCATTATAACATATAATAGCACGATATCGCCGTCGCGTACGTCGTTTTTCAAGTCCATCTGACCTCCATCAGGTCAAATACGATACAAGCTCATGCAGTCGAGAGTTGTTCGATTCGGTCGTGCTTGCCGTCCATAGTCGTCGTACGTCGTCATCGTTCGGGTGCATCATCGTCGGTTGTGCGTTTGGCATCTAGCCGACTACATGGATTCGCGATAATCATGATGAAAGAAACACAAACACACACACACACACACACACACACACACACACACACACGCACACACACACACACACACAAATGTGCATACGATTTCCACGGAAATTATTTTCCACCGTATGCAACGAAATGATCCCAGATTCGGGAAATCTTTTGAACGGATCAGTGTTTTTCGATCCTCCACATTTTGACCAATACGAGCCCCGATCGCCAGTTGGTTCTCGAGAAATCGCAGAAAAAACCGATAAAAACGAGAGAAGTCGAGAATTTTTCCGTTTCTGAGACGGCTGGAGCGCGAATCTTTATCGATTAGCCGCCGAGCTCACTCTTAGTCTGCTGGTCGTGTATTGAGTGAAAAATAGCCATCCGCGGTTATTTTTGCGGGTTGGCGGGTTATTCCGGTCTTCAGTTCCCCGCTTGACTCAACAGCCTTCCCACTATTCGGTCGATCTTGGTAGAACATCCTTCTTTCGGTTTGAAAATTGGAGACCACCTTCATTGCTGCTCAACCTCACGACCGTTGTAAACTGATCGTTTTCTTTCATTTTTATTTTCGTTTTTTGTCGCAATTTTGACAAATTGTCGAATAACAGGCTCTGGCAGCGAGCGATAATTCGTCTTCTGTCATGTTAAATCGGTGCTTGGTCGGTAATAGTAACGTGGAAAATGTCAGCGCGAGTCCGACAAAGGGTTGCCAGAGAGTTCGATGAACTTTCTCGGGAAAACGAGTACATAGTGTTTTCCTGGTCGGCACAAACGCCAGCCCTTTCCATTATGCGATGAAATTTATGATTGACATTTTCGAGGCAAAATGGCAAGTCTATAAACTGGTGTGTCGCATTGCGTACAATTGGTGATGACGGGCGATTTGAAGACGCAGCGAAGAAAAGTAAAGCTCCATCTTAACTGGCGTTCATCGCACGATCGACCCACCGACCGATTGGGCGGAAGATATGTGTTAATCATCTCTTTCATTGATTTGTTTTGTTGTTTTCGTTTCTTTGTCTTTTTTTATCACAAAAAAATCACAAGTATGATAATGTAATATAATGATTCCCATCGCATAATGGTGTTGATTCGTGTGCAAATCTCGTATCGGTAACTTTCTCTTGTCTTGTCTTTTTGTTCCCTAGTAACGCATTCCAACGGAATTGTAAAAAGTCTGGAAAATTCCAATGGAATGCGTTTTGTGGTTGAATATGTTTTTCGCTGGTGAAAGACTGCGTTCTCTATCCATTAGTTCAATCACCACTTAGTTTCACTGATCATAGTTTCATACGCCGATTTTTCGATTCGAGTCTCGAGCAAGAAGACGAACATATCCCTTCTTTTTCATTTCCCGAGTTCACTTTTGCACAAGTTTTGTCCGAAGACAATTTTCGATCCCTGCAGGCAAGTGAGCTTGTGTTGGTTGACGATGTTCTCTGTTTCCTCTGAAGAACTGAAACTTGCTTGTTGGTGCTAATTTTTGTTCCCGTCCGAGCGACTCGAGAACAATGGTCATTCGTTTCAAGGTCTAAGAGATATCAATTGATGTCTTTGTTGGAACATCTCAAGACAATTATCTTCTGCGAGTCGACCCGACTCGAAGCGCCTCGGAGTAATTCAAAGCGTCTCATTGCGAAATCAAACGAACAATTATTTTCATCGTTTGAATTCTTATGAATACCGAAAAAATCACGATGCAATCGCCATGATACACACTACATCCACTGAATATGCAATGTGTCAGAAGCAATTAATCGTCGAAGCGCCTCGATGACTTGAATGAACTTCGACATTCGATCATAATCAACCTGGAGTTGCTCACGCGCCTCGAAACGGTTCGAATTGTCGAAAAAGCGATTCGAACGAATTCCAGCCATCGGTTGATTTCAACATTGTTCCTGCCGTCCGACCGATGATGAACATCGTGGCTGGTTTCGTCAAGCGCAGTCTTCTCTCTCTCTCTCTCTCTCTCTCTCTCTCTCTCT
>JANSTV010058212.1:0-12487 GCA_027564135.1 Lestremia cinerea | reverse complement strand
GTGTGTGTGTGTGTGTGTGTGTGTGTGTGTGTCGAGCTGATTGAGAGAAAAGCTTTACTGACAACGAATTTGCAGTTGACCCTCGCGTATGAACCAGTCATCTCCGCTCCTGAATTTCTACACCAAAAGGAATGGATGTGTCGTGCTTTCATTGGAATCATAGTTGAACCAGTACATACATTGATTTTGTACTCCAGTAACTGAAGTACAAGTACGATGATCCATTGGGGTTGGGTTTGATTCGAGAAATTTCGCAATTAAAGTCAGTTTTCAAAATTTTTTTAATTCGGCGAGCGCTTTCGGTTTAGGTACAACCATCAACGGGCTTTGATATCGATGATCCAATTCTTGCACTGTGCTTTCTTTTCGTGTACAAGTGTAAGTATTGTGAAGTTTCAAGGAAAAAAGAAGTACAGTCCAAGAATTTGCCTCACATTTGCTAGTCAGTCTACAAGTACTAAGTACAACTTTGACTGTCGAAAAATGGTACTTTATATACTTGTACTGGTGCAACTATGATCGGAATGCCACACCACAGGCGAAACGGTGAAAGAAAGTTCATTAAACTATTATTTCAGTTTTGTAATCATTAGACAAGTCGAATGATGTACAAGAAACGAAGCAGCGATGACGAAGACGACGCAAAAACACAAATCGAAATGGCGACCAACATCGACGCGCACCGTTATACAGAGGAAAAGGAAAGTAACAAATATGAATGAATCTTAAACAAATAAGCGCAAAATTTCGATTTCACTGAATACAAAACAAGGCTGATGGACGGGAGTGAGAGAGAAGGAGAAATGGAGGGGAAAGAGGAATGAGAGAGAGAGAGAGAGAGAGAGAGAGAGAGAGAGAGGGGGAGAGAGGGAGAGAGAGAGAGAGAGAGAGAGAGAAAGAGAGAGAGAGAGAAAGAGAGAAAGGGAGAGAAAGGGAGAGAAAGGGAGAAAGAGAGAAAGAGAGAAAGAGAGAAAGAGAGGGTAATAAGTTGAACTTTGATGAATTTTCGCTGGATGAATAATTCAGTGGATGCTCCGCGATGCAAAATTGCACGACTCATTCAGCCATTGATTCGTCCATTTGTCGATGGAGCTTTAGCACCCAGACGGGTTGCTCCATTCGCTGAGAGGAAAATATTAATCATTTCGGTGCGAAATCGGTTGTTATACCGTCATACCGATCCCGCAAACCGCCAATTTGCTATCGATCCTTGTGTGTGCGGTGTGAGCGCTGTCACAACCACACACACGCACGCCGCCACTCGCACACAGACAAACGAGCCACAGCAAAGGATTCTTTTTTGATTTGGTAACCAATCCATTAAATATGAATGCGAAATGAATTGCAAATTGCTATTTGAAAATGTACCAAATCATCGTTTTCTGGTGAGTGAGTTTGTCGTTGTCAATCGCAGTCGATGCCGTTCGGTGTGATCGATGTGATCGATGGGCGGTGGGGGGAGCTTTCGATATTCGCCCGGAAAAACATCGAAATGATATCATTCGTAATGGAATTCAATTGGGATTACGTATTGCGATAGGACGATCAGCACGACCAGCACGGCCAGCGAAAGGCGCTACGGAACACCGTCTAAGCACCTCCGCAATGGCTCGGTGACATTTCAAGTGCTTTCTGCAAAACAATAGCGATTCGATTGAATTATTCGCCATCGAAGATACCTTCATTTCAGATAAATAAATTAACTCTTTTCCTCCTCCGTTTCGCCGCCGTACAAACCGTTCTATCGCACAATCTCGATGTCATTTAATCGAATTCCTCGATTGGAATTCGATGTAAAACTAATACAATTTCATGTGCCCGACTTTGAATTCTCTCAATTCGATACTTTTGTTCTCGTCGCTCGTTCAATGGCGCATTTTTGCCATCGTTCGATGAATTTTTCGTTTTGTTTTGCTTTTGCTGGTTTTTTTTCTTGTTTTTTTTTTGTGTTTCTTCGTTCGATTTGGTTCTCAATTGGCTCAGTTTCATATCGATTCGTTGAAATTCGATAACGACTAAAGTACAGCCGAACCATTGTCAGACCCTCGGAAAATGGCATTTTCAAATTCACTGTCGCGTATTGTTATCGCAATGGCACTCGTTCATGTGTAAAACCAATTATGCAGAAATGTCAAAGTCTGTTTATTCTTCGTTCGGAAAATTATTTTGTTTATCTTTAAAAAGAAAATTGCGGGGGATGGAGGAGGCGGTGTTGATTTTTTCTGATCCTGGATATGTCGTCTGGCCAAGGTCCAATTCGATTTTAGTTGTGGGAGGATTGAAGCATTCGAATATTCACACGCCTAATCCTACTGCACCGAGACCGATGGGTTCCTACTGGGGAGAGGTTACCGCGAAACCCCCATCGAGGGGGGGTGGAAAGTCTTATCGAAGAGATCTTCCAAGAATTTGGATTACTTTCAAACAGAACAGAGATTCTCTCGACTTCATCCCCCCTCAGAGTCGACACCCCCTCCCCCCCATCAAAATCCTCCAAACCTATTCAATCAACGAGCCCGGAAGCGACGATGTCGAACATCAAAAATGTGTCTGACTTCCACCAACGAAATGAGACAATCTCCGCCTGGATAAATGACCGCACGGGCTAATGTCGATTTTCCGAAAGAAAAAATCAAAACCAAAACCAAAATGAAATGGATAAAATTTTCTTGGTTATACATATTCATTATGATGATTTATGTTGCCGTTCGTCTAACTGACCACCATTCACTCAACCATGAATAATACACATCCATCGAATCGAAGACATACTACGCACCGCACCGCTCATAAAACCGAAAATACTCAATCAATTTAACTGACATGGATGAAACCTTGATTTATGTCAAGGTTACCAAGTTGTTCAACTCATGAATTTCACAAAGAGAATTTTTCACTCGATTTCGGAGGCCGCACCAGATATATCGTTTCGCTTCGTCTCGTTTTAGTTTGCGGAGCTGCGGCACCGCAACGCGCTCAAGAACCAAACGAAACGGAACAAAGACGAGAAAGAGAATAGAAAACGACGAGAAAGAAAATTACTTATTTATGACATGTCATTTGAAATTCCCATCAATCTATTTCAGTGTCAATGCCTATGGATGCCGAACCAGGACTTTAATAACTTTGAATGAAAATTCCCGAAAGGAAAATCGGTAAAATCCCGAGAGAAACTTTTCATAAAGTCGGGCGTGTGCCTCAAACAATGTGATTCGATGAATTTCCTCGATTCGATATCCATTTTCCTCCCGAAAATTTCTCCAGTTTTCTCCCCCGTTCCTCGCTCCAAGCCTTTGGCTGAACAAACATTGCCGTGAGAATCAAACCGAATGCAAGGGAATCGTGAAACATTTGGTGTTTCATTCGCATTGAACGGCAACAGCCTACGTGAATGGCATGAATGGGCGGCAAACACTTGAAAGCTTGCCGTACTTCACATCGAATTCAGCACGACGACGAGGTTCGATGAAAAACACTGCCAGGCCACCTGTTGCACATTAGGCACATTCCGACGATAACAATTTTGCATTATTTGTGAATGGTTGGTGCGGTTTTCGGGTTCGAGTAGGGTTCGGGATTCGCCTGTGACTGCGACCGAATTCATATCCACCTGAATACACCGATTATTTCTAATGAACTTTCAACAGGGCTCTACCTGTTTGCCACTTGGCGCTATGATGCCGACTCCGTCGTTTCTGGTTATTGTTATTGCTTTGCTCATCCTGCTCACTGTCTCATCGCAATATCAACACTTTAGCCACCAACCGAATCACTTCATTTCATTCAATCAGCCGACATTCAAACACTTTGCTTCGACAATTTCACTGACGCCGCTGTCTTTACCGATGCCGTCTCTGCCATTGCGTCTTTTCAAATGACATAATTTCACTAATTAAAATTTGTTGAACGCATCATAACGTTTTGTCAAATGTGTTGCCAACTGAGCTGCAATCACTCGAATATGACATGAATCGGTTGTGATTATGCCCTGCGGCAGATCTGCAGTTGTGTGTGTGTGTTGAATTTCGTATCGAAATAAATCACCGTTTCTGGTGAGTCGCTTTCTGAATGGGCATTCGGTCGAAATCACAAAACAACTTCGAGCCACCATTGACTCAAAGATCTGTTGAAAATCGCTCGCACCATTATATTTGTCACCACCTGCGTGATGATTTTCCGTTAAATGCCATGGCCGTACTTTGACGAAGGAGAGAGAAGAAGAATTGAAGAACGAGATAGGAAATCAGTTCACCTTCAGCCATGCGGTAAATGGACTGTGGACAATTCAGACCAACACAAATAATCAACCGTTTTCCCCAAAATCATTGATGTCGATGCTGTGCGTGTGTGTGTGTGGGTGCTGCGTTTGTGCTTAAGCTTTCATTTCCATTTTGCGGAAATCATGTCTTCTCCAGGCCCTGTGAAATTACAACTGGTTACCTTCCCAACGGTGTCGAGCCATTCGCCAAAACGAAATTCCCAATCGAACACGGATGGCACGAAACGGAAGCAGTCAACACACGCACACACACACACACACCCAGCAGCGAACCAACACCCAAACAATTCCATTCCGTTAAATGAACAACGTTTCGAGCTGAATGAAAAATTGATAAATTTCCATTGACGTGATTTTCATCGAATTCATTTTCGACGTTTTCTGTCCAAAACCCGCTTCACCCTCCATGTTTCCCGTTCATTTCGGCACTGTCGGCATTTCGATCGCATCGCGTCCGCTACTTCGTCCATTCTTCGTTCGTTCATGCTTTTGTAATGTAATAAATGCCACCGAATAGTTTGAAATAATATGAAAAAAAAAACCTTCGAACAAAAAAATAACGGTAAAAACGAGCTCTCACACAATCGCACTCACACACAATAGATACATTCACACAGACCCACCGACTGCCACATCGAGCTGAAAACATGAAGGTGACAAATTATTTTAAGAACAAATGACGCAACTTAGTCTCGGCTGAGAATTTCGATTTTTCATTTGGTGTTGTTCGCTCGTACACCCGTCTGCCGTTGTTCATTGTGGAATTTCGATATTGTTTTGTTGATTTCGAAAAGAAATCTTGTCGTTGCGCTGGTCAACCGTCCTGTGTCTTGTGCCCGTGCTGCTGCATGCATGCGATGGCTGCGGTGCGGCGGGACCAGACGGGATTGTCGACGACTTGAATTGATTATGAATGGGTCACTGATGGCAGAAACAGATAATAATGGGAATTCAAGTCGAAGCATTCCAATTGTGGCTCAGCACCCACTGAACGTCTCACAAAGCATCACGAAAAACGAAATTCGTTGGCTTGAGATTTTCTCGCTCATTTCGAGAATTAATCGAAGAAACAAATGGTACTGTTCGACTGTCGACAGCCAAATGGCGGTCTCATGGTCGCGTGCAGGCTCCGCATCTCGAATGTGTGCGTGTGCGAAATGCGCGCGTATTCTTCGGATGATGTCGTCGATTTACATGCAAAATTACCGAAAGCAATGATATGAAAGAGAAATTTCATTAAGCGAAATCATCAAATCATGCCGCGCATCGATCGAACGGACACTGTTCGAGCATCACGTCTCTCAATTGTGAATTTATTTAAATGGAAAATGTCGACCAAGCACACTCTCTCACACACACACCAACACATCCATACTCATACACGTACACGTACACGTACCAAATGTCTTAGTTTTTCGTTTTTCATTCTTTCTCTTTTTCTTTCAGTGCAATCAAAGAGTAAAACACAAAATCGTAGATTATTGAGGATAAAGTTTATGCATTCATTTGAATAATCGCCGTTTTATGTGAAAAGTGAACGCGAATGTGTGCGCGCGAGTCGAAATGAATGTGCTTGTGCTGTGAATTCAGATGCAGATGGTGATTTGATAACGGTGTGTATCGCAGCCAGTCAACAACAAGCAACAACAACAGCTATAAGAACATCAACAACCAACAACAACAACCAACAACAACAACAACAACCAACAACAAAGTTTCTATAAGATTCAGTCTTTGGCTGTTGGTTTCCATCCGTTTCGATTTCGATTGATATTCGCGTGTGTCAGTGGGCTCTAGTGCGAGTGTGTCTGTGTCGGTGAATCTTTTGAAAATAGAGCTAAACGGAATAAAAGCAAAAGAAGTAATCCGGTGTGTTCAACAAACTGTGTGGAAAAATCAGTCAGTCAAATAAGCGATTGAAATTGCGAGTGGAAAGGCGAGAAGAAAGACGAGAGAAATTCGGTTGAAATTAAAAATCAAAGTAAAAATTCTTGCCTGTATTTCATTTTGGAGGCGAGCAAAGTCGGAGCAACCAGCTGAAATGTCGTCACGTCAAACAGCTAGTGGCAGTGGCGGTGGCACGGCAGCCTCTCGAAGTAATCAGTCATCAAGTCAACGACGACAGCGTTCACGGTGAGTCGCACACACGAACCGAATCATTGCTCGAATTCATTTCAGATTGTTTGTCTCTTGCCAACGCAGCCTTGGCGGGGAGGGTTCGCTTGCATGCATTTCCCCGAATGGAAGTTCAATCAACGGCATTCACATCAAACTCGCTCTTCTTTCATTGAAATCAGAACCACTTTTGCATCTGGTCTCGATTCTATCCCCCCCTCCCCTGCTACCCGCATTGTTCGTCAAAACCAAGACAAACTCAAAAAGATCGAAATGCACGAAAGAAAGTCAAACATAATTCCGAAACGTGAGAATTGTCGGACGGAAAAGCGACGATCGTCAAGACAATAATGAAGACCACGACAGGCGGTGACGATGACAAAGTCGACGATGAGAATGAAATGATTGTCGACAACGTGAAGTGGTGGAGAGAAAGAAAAAAAACGGAATAGCACAAGAAAAGAGAAGAGCAAAATTTCGCTTCAGTCTTTCGCACGTTGACTTTGCCGCCGATGACATCGTTCGCAGTGGCCGTTTCCTGCGAAAGCTCAATGAAAGCGCTTATTTTTCCTCATTTCCATTGTTATTGTTGGTTCTTATTTATTGTTTAATTATGATTTCATTTGTAAATTCATGCAATTGTGTGCTTTGAGAATGACTCGCAATAACAATGGCTGAATGGGTTCACTCCTGCTGCTGGAATCGAATGGCGACAATGCGATGGAAAAAAAACAACGTGGAGTAGATTTTCCTGATCTCCTCTAATTTCGAGCAATGAACAATACGTTTATGTTGTGTCACCGGCAGTGCTTTGACATTGAACCGTTTTTTGATGGCGTCGCGCTTGTTTTCCGGAGAAGGTGGCTTCCGTGTGACTTTGCTTGCATATTGATGGCTGTCGAGGTGGATTCACGTCCGTAAAAAAGTTTTTATTAGGGACCGTTTCGAGTTTCGTTTTCGCGGAAGGGATGCCTAAGGCACAACATTTCAAGGTCAAACCGTTGGCGGTCGTTGCGTAAACATCTTTTTCGGAGCAACGACCTCTCTAACGATCTGAACACGTAATAAATCTCGGAGCCATTTTGGATTATTCGTTGCTTGGACTGGTGATTCCGAAGCCGCCCATCCGGTTAAGGTACACCCATGTGTCATCGATGAATGACCCAGCGATAGGCCATTTGGACTCTTCCCCCAGTTCATTATCTCGTTCTCAGTGATAAACACAGTTCTTTGAGGGGGGAAAAACTTAATATTCACGATCACGCATAGATTCGCATCGGCCATCTATCACTTGGACGAGATGTTATTTTTTTTTGTTGGTTTGATTTATTCTCGACCATTTTGCCAGATGAAGATATCGCGCGACAAATGGATTGTCGACAAGCTGCCACATCGACATGCTGGTCGAATACCCCGATCCGATGGATCTGATCGGCGATTTCACTTTTTTACTCTTCAGCTTTTGCCGGTTTGTTCGTTCTCTCTTTCTCTCTCACTTTCTCTCCTCTTTTTTCGACTTCCTCTATCTTTTGGGTTTAGTTCCGATTCGGAAAAAAGGTAGCGAATTTGTAACCAAACTACAAATTGTATACAAATGGCTGTTCCATGTAACATTTCCGTCATATCGAAATCCATCCATTGAGATTGATTTTCTGAATTGATCGAAAGAATCCCGCATAAATTTGTACCCCTTTCGATGAATTTCATTTAATCAACCTTTAATGCATGCTCGTTTTCTGAGCTGACATTAAGCTATTTACCGAATATATCCTAACGAAAATTGTCCTATTAAGCATTCCGATGAAAAGCCAATTGAATTTATCGATAACAATGTTATCGCAAAACCGACGAACGTGGCCAGAAACGCACACACACACACACACTCGCTCACAAATTCGAAAACTAAATAATTTCCATTTGGAGCATTTCAAAGGCATTATTTCCGTATCGATTTGATAGAATATTAGCCTATGAAACGATCAGATAATTTGAAAAGCACACACCTACACACACACACACACACGCACACGCACACACTCCGCACTTGGTATGAGCAAGCCGAAGACGACTAAAGAGAATCTTTTTTCGGCAAAAAGATATCTTTGAAGAATCCGTAAATGGTATTCCCTCCAATAATAGTGTGCGTGTTCGTTCGTTGATAGCTAATATCTTGTGAGCTGAATGGCAATCGTAATGTGATGTGTGTCTGTGTCTATAAACCATACCTTTAGGCCGCCCATATCCCCTCCCATTCCCGTTTGCAACATTTCCGCTTGGTTTTTCGATTCGTTTCCACTTTATTCGGCAAAAGTTCTTTGTGTGCTCACTTTGAAATTCAAACAACAAGACTGTGATTTTGTTTGGCAAGATTTGTCATGTTGTGCTGCTCAGCACGCTTTTTCCTCATTATTTTTTTTTTCTTTCCTCTCGTATTTTTCTCATTCGCTTCTTTATCCTTCGTCGGTTTACCGAGCCGGTTGATTCTCGCCAAAAACGAACGAAAAAAAAACGAAACAAAATTATTTATTTTCTTAACACTTCGATCTTTTCGGGCGACCAGCTTTCCGTGCCGCAACCAACGGTGAACGATGCTTCTGGTTGGCTGCCGTTCCATTATCAATTTACTTTTCATATAAATTACATTTTCTGGATTTCATAATCCATTCCCTCGGTCACAGTCTGTCAAACATGATACTCTTGATATCCATTCCGAGAGTGATGAAATAACCGTTCATCGTTCGTCGTTTAGCCTCGGCTCACGAAGATCGAAATTGTATCTTCCGTCGGCCCCCTCCCGCTCTGGACTCGACTTCCCGCCGCATCTCACCACTTTGACGAAACTTTTTCGATATAGGATTTTCGTGATGTGATTTTCAGCTGTGCCACCGAGATGCCATTTCCTACCGAAATTGAATATTGTAAATAATTTTTGCGAGACCATCCAACCATAACGATTATCTCCTAACCCTTTTTTGATATTCACCGAGTCTATGAGTGAAAGCAAGCAAGCCATTGCCGTACGCAAACACAGTGTCACTCCAGTCGACCAACCCAACGGCCAGAGAAGACAATGGATCCTTATGGTTGGGCATGGAATGCTTCGAGGTGGTTGTTTTTCGATCGTCTTTTTCGTTTTGTTTCTCTTCAGCATCTTTGAGGATGTTCAGTGGGTACACGGTGGCAGGGGGCACACGGCTTGTAGCATCCCGTTGCCCATGTTGGATGTGCTGCATATTGAGGTTGACAGATACATTATAAGCATCATTAAATGCTAAATATGGACTCCGGTGCCCATCTACCTCCAACTCTGATTGATGTTCATTCGAATCGAGAGCATTGACAGCCGCATCGAATGAAAACTGAAATGATTTTATACTTGACTAAGTACACAAGTGAGCGATTTTCATCTTTCATCATGAAACGGCTTATTTTTAGCATGTTTTGGCATTCAATGATGTGTTGCGCCATAAAACTGATTATGGCAACCGATTTTCATAAGTTATTAATTAAGACATTCGTTCGGATCGTTTGTGTTCGGGCCGCACTAGACCAACGGCTGGCTTCCATGCAAAATGGAATGTGTCGGACATTTCTTCCGTTCATATTTCTGCCGAAATGATAAGCAACAATTTCTCCGTTGATCTCCGGCTGACTTGCAATATTTCTTTTATAATCCCATTCAGAGGTCGGCCCATCGACCATCGTTGACTTTACAATGTCCTCGACCGGCCTACATCGTATTGGAGACCCCTCCCTTTCCCCCCTTCTCGCTGGTTGGTTGTTTTTTTTTCTTTTTGGCCTCAAACAAACCAATTTTTCGACAATATTTTCTTTCTCTCTCTCTCTCCCTCTCCCTCCCTCTCACTCTCACAGTCTATCTCTTTCAAAGAAAGACATAAAAAATCAACCATAATTTCCATTTGTTCAAACGCAAAGGACATTCTTTTTCCGGTCAGGCAATTTTCGTTCAGTTGTTTTTCTTCTCCTGTTTTTCTCTCTTCATTTTCTTCATTCTCGGTGGTTTCGTTGTGCGGTGTCGTTCATTCCGTTGTTGGAGCGAAAATATGGAAAAAAGGAAGGAAAAAATTCATGACAATACAGATTCTTAACGTTCTTTGTGAATTGCCGAATTCTCAAGGATTCATTACAAAGCGATCCAAACATAGAATGAGATTTAGATTACCACAAAATGAGATTACGATTTTTCGTTTGACGAAAGAACAAACAATGGAGGAAAAACCGACGGAAAAAAAAGTGAAGCAAAAAAAAAAATATGAAAAATAATAAACAAGAGAGAGACAGCGAGAGAGAGAGAGAGAGAGAGCGCAAAAAATAAAGGAAAAATCTAATCTCATTTCGAGGTCAGATCGATTCGGAAAGGAGAGAATGTGCCCGACGGAATGCCCATTGGAAAGCGACTGCTCGATTCCCGATGCGAAAGCGAACGAGAACGACCGAACTGGAACATTAACATGACAATTGTCGGTGAACCACTGAACAATTCAATATTTCAATAAATTACACTTCAGATTTGAAATGTTGATTTCTGACCAAACGGGTTGAATTGTGCCATCATCCAAAGTAATTGTGTGAGTCGACCGATTTCGACCCGCATTCACACACTGATGGTCGCGCACCTCGACATTTATGTCAATTGTTCATGGTGTTGGCACGTTGAACCAGTTCATATTTTGTTGGTTTTAATTGTCATTCGCCGTGTGTGTGTGTTGGTTGGTTGGAACGCTGTGCCGTGGGGCTGGATGCGGAGAGCAACGAAAGGGCAATGTGGAGAGAAGATCCACACCGGATATGCCATCGCATACGTGTTTCGGCGTCCGACATTCAAACGTATTAACCATTAATAATTCAATGGGGGCCAGTTGACTGGTTGGTTGGTTCGCGGTGAACCGGGCATTGATTGTCGAGGATGTTGTAAATGGAAACATTTTATGATTACATTTGCATTTAAAAATAGATTTGTGTGAGCGGGTGTCTGTCTGTGCGGATGTGTTCCATTCATTATGTAAGCCGGCTACGAATTGAATATGAATTGCAGGCAACTCATCCATTCGACAATGGCTGGCAACCCGTTTTTCATTGCACACTTTGCGGTAAATACCATTTTGCTTTGCATTCTCTTCTCAACGAAACATATCCACACGCACACACACAGGCTCAAGACCGCCCAGCCACCCATCTTCAACTCAACACACTCACACTCGCAGCAGACAGCAAACATTCAACAAAGCAAACATGTGCTTGTGGTGTATTATTGCATTTGGCATCGTTTCGAATTGGATTGTTTTGCATTCGAATTGGATTTGTTAACGCAAGCAAGTAATAGTATGTCAGCAGACGTTCAGCAAAGCGTTTGCTCGGACGATTGCTTCGGGAAGGAACCTGCTTGGACTTGAGACGTGTAAATGAATTCCATCCGCATCGGGGCTCACATCCCTCTGCATCTGCCCTCCCCCTTGCCATAGTTCACATATTTACAACGCAACGGCAATAACAACACACCATTAACTTGCATCAAGCGCACATCACTTGATTGCACATATTCAACATATTCCAACTGAATGGGAACAAACATTCCACCATATGTTCCATTCGCATCATTTTCAATTGAAATTCCATTAATTCCGTTCGATGGTTCCAGTCTGATGCAATTAACCATTTTCGAGATAATTTCATTGGTTCATCGACAAACAGATTAACTGTACTTTGATTTTCAAATATGATGATAAAGGGAGACAATTAAGTAAGGCATTGAATGGCAGAGCATAAATCAATCAGCAAATCATTGAGTTAAAATCCATTGTGTGCGTGTGTATGTGTGTGCATGTGTGTTTGTGTGGGTATATGTGGGTATGTGTGTGAGTGTGTATGTGCGTGTGTATGTGTGTGTGTTTGTGTGTGTGTGTGTGCGCGTGTGTGTGTGATGGTGAGGCTCCCCAATCGATCCGGTTACACATGGTTGTGTGTGTGTCAGTTCACTTTATTCAGTTCCGTTAGTCGTTGTCGATCGAAGCATTATCTTCCAAGCAATTCCATTTCGAATGAATGATAAATTGAAATTGAAAGCTAACAAGT
>JANSTV010058201.1:0-12488 GCA_027564135.1 Lestremia cinerea | reverse complement strand
ATAACAATGGAACCGTATGTTATCATCCAATATCTCGGTTCGTTTGTTCCGCAAAATTCAAATTTGGCAGAAAAAATGGAGAGAGAAAAGGCAACTTGCATTTTCATGCGGAATCCTCTCCTTTCTTGCCTCTGTGCGACGTTCTGAATCCATTGCGATAAGCACGGTACAGGCACTGGCAACCCCTATCAGTAATCAATAGGCCTTACTGGATGATGGAAAATGTATTTTAGGGATGAATAATCAGACAAAGAAAAGCTTTCGTTTTTTCCTTTCGTCCTCTTTTTTCTTGTCATCTATTGGAGCTCTCGGTTCAAGGACTGAACCCAAAGCAAGCACCCATCATCCAATGAATTGACGTTTATCTTGGCTGCTGCGAAGCCCAACAAAAGAATGGCTCAACACTCGAATATCTGTCAGTTGGAATCTCTCTCAATATCGCTTGGATTCTCAATCGAAATGGGAAAAAACCCGAAAGAACAGTGCATTGTCAAATGCGAGATGCCCCAGGCTGTCATAGCTGTCATGTGGATGTCGATATTCAACAACATAACCGAATGTGAGTTTATCGAATAGTAGGTCTGTCAGTCAGCAGATTTTTTTTCTCGTGTTTTCTTCTTTCGTCGTCGTCTTCGTCGTTCAATCGGCCAATTGACAAAATCGAAAATGTTAAATCCAAAAAAAAAATCGACGAGAAAATATTGAAAAGATGAATATATCGCATGAGGTCAATAACCACTTCAACTGATGTTCAAATAACTCGAGTACTCGAACAAACATTGGAGGTAGCATTTGCAAGCACGCACACAAGCTCATACCTGTTCATGAATAGAGACAGAAACGCGCAAACAACCACACATACGCGCGTTCGCACACACACACACACGCACGCACACACGCACGCACACAATCATGCTGAAAGAGGAGTCGAGAGGCAAACACGGGTTTCATCCGAGCATCCTCAACGAACGAGAACCAAACCTCAAAAGGGCAAAAAGAAAGAAAAGTGCTGGCAAACTCACCCCATAAACCAGTCAACGGTGTCTCGAAGATATTCCGGCAGACGCTCCAGTTTGACGGCTTAAATGTTACACCGCGACAAATGACGAAAACTCGAATCCGCTCGTTAATCGATGGCAATTGCGATGGACTCGTGTCGATCGGATTGCTTTCACACCACCCAACTGTCAATTGCGCAATATTCGATGGCAATGATGTTGTTGTGTTTCCTTGTCGATGTTTTTGTTGATGAAAATCACGTTTCGAAAGTGCACGGTGCCCGATTTTTGCGAATTGACCGAAAAGAGGTGTTGATTCGTTCGACACAACACCGGATTCGGATCGATTTGTCCCAAATGTCCCGAATGCAATGAACGTTTATCGATACGACGAACTGCAATGCAAAGCGATTATCCTTGCGAGCAAACAAAGGTTATTCGATAGTGGTCGATCACGCATTAAAAATACTTTGCTTATCAATCACGGACGACGACCGAAAGCGAGAGATGAAGCAAATCGTTTTCGCTTGTTTCTTTGCGGCTGATGGTCTTTTGCTTTTGAAATGATGTTGCTTTTTTATCAACAGAAAAGTGAAATTAACGCTGGTCGAGCCGCGATCCAACCGCCGAACCAACACATTTGCAAAAATCAACCGAAAATAACGAAAATAAAACAACACCACACACAAATCACTTGCTCTGACCGAGTATCTGTCTGTTTTTTTTTCTTGCGCTGGGTTTTTTGTTGTTGTTGTTGTTGTTGTTGTTGTTGGTTTTTTTTGGTCTTCCTTCGTGATTCGACCTCCTCGTCTTGTTGGGGCCCGTTGTTGTTGCTTTGTTGTTGTTGTTGTTTACTCTACAAAATAAAAAACTTGTGTGTTTTTTCTCCTTCAAAAGTTCTGTTTGCTCGTTGTCGTGTCGTGTAACGATGCCTCGACAATTTCTCAAACTTCATTCATTGTTGTGATGATCGTTGGAATTTTCGTATGTTTTTTCGATGAAATTCACTCTGTTCTCATTCACAAGACATTTTTGCAATTGAAATGTTCTTGTTGCTGTGGTTGTTTTTCTTTCGCTCTATCTCTCTCTCTCTCTCTCGCTCTCTTCTTCTTCTCTCCTCTTGTTTTTTTGGTATTCTTCGTCTTTGCCTTCTTCTTCTTCTTCTTGGGTTAGCGTTTCGACGTTTCGGTCGATGCTGGTCCGTATGTGTGTAAGTGTGTGCTAGTTCGATATGGTCGAATTGTGCTCTTTCTTTTCAGTACGTTTTTTTTCTTTCCTCTAGCCTCTCTTGTTTTTATGATATTATTGCTCTCCGTATGACTGACGATTGATTTTTTAAACATAAATAGCCACCGATTTCGATAGAATTCACCTTTTATTCGCACAAAATTTCCCAACAATTCGGTTCACGCACGGCTTTGCCGATGATTTTCGATTCCGTTGATGCACCGATTGATTGGATAATTTGTTGGAAAATGACAAAAAAAAATGTTGATTTCGAAAGAGTTCAGCACAAACAAGAACAAAATAGATTTTTCACTCCGTAAACTTCAATAATATGCAACATACACTCACACCAGCTGATGACAGATGATTTCGAACGAGTTGTGTTTCACTTCAAGCGGTCGCTGTGCCGTCTTTGGCGAAAATCAAGCGGTTCCGTTTCGAACTAGGGTTTGATGGGCAACGTGTTTGCCGGGAGGTCTTTTCGATTTCTTCGGTCGATTTCGAACCCTCTAAGGATTTTCTCTTGGGAAGAAACATCCCGAAAGGGTCTGATCGACTCCCCGCAGACATTGCTAAGAATCACGGCCAAAACTTGCCGTGACATTCAAACATTTCAAATGTGCTCCGCTTTGGCGCCAATTCGAACTCGAATTTCGAATTCGATTCTGTAGCTAACCTATTCGTCTTTTGACATTTGCACACAGCAAAGCAACAACAACAACGTCGGCGACGACGACGTGAACGGGAAGAAGACGAAGGAAAGAAGAAAAAAACAACATCGTTGAAATTACTCAGAAGAAAACTCAATTCGAAATTTCTGTAACAAAAAACCGGGGGCGAAGCACTGATAAAATGATGTTTATCAGCAGTTTTGGTCACGCAGTTCCATAGAATGTTCCGAAACGAGCACGTCACATTTAGTCACAATCCGTTTTTCCGTTTTTTAAACTAAGATTATTTCGAATAAGACGAATTTTGTGCAAACTTTGTGTGAAATCATGAAATCGGTTTGTTTATGTTTCATTTTAATTCAAGCCATCGCATTGTTTACGTTCACAACAAGATGTGATGCCATCGAGGAGGCCATACCGACAGTCGATAGTCATTTTGAGAAATACCCAAAGTTATTGGTTGTGACATTGTTCCGCAATAAGGCGCACACGCTGCCGTATTATTTTAGTTATTTGGAGCGGCAGGAATATCCAAAGGATAGAATTTCATTATGGTGAGTGCGGCTGCAGGGGCACAAACGTGATGGCCGCGAGTGTTTTTCCTGCGATGATAACACTCTCGACTGATTTTTAGGTTCCGTTCGGATCACAACGAGGACAACACCATCGAAGTGATTCATACGTGGCTCTATAGGAAAGCTCCTTTGTATCATGAGGTCAACATTGAATATGAACGTGAGCCAGATCAACGTGCCAATGAGTCCTCGGCCAATCATTGGCCGTTGGACCGTCACTTGGATGTGATTCGCCTGAAGCAGGAGGGTCTTGAATTCGCTCGTAGATCTTGGGCGGATTTCGTTTTGGTAAATTTGATTTGAGCTTCCGCGCCCTCTCGTTCTCCGTTTGACCGGAACGTTTCTTTGACAGTTTCTCGATGCGGACGTATTCCTGACATCGCCCTCAGTTTTTGAGAGAATGGTGTCCGAAAGAAAGCCAATAATCGCCCCGATGCTGCTCTCCGATGGTTTCTACTCGAACTTTTGGTGCGGCATGACCGCCGATTATTACTACGAGCGAACCGATGACTACAAAGAGATTTATCAGTACGACAAGCGAGGTCAAATTGCCGTTCCGATGGTTCACAGTGCGGTTATGATAAATCTGAATGATCGACGCAGCGATTCATTGACTTTCGATCGAGATCGTTTGGTCGAGCGGTTTGGGTTGAACGAATTTCAGAAGAACCGCATCCCAATCGATGACATAATCATTTTTGCCATTTCGGCCAACTACTCGAATGTCCCATTGCTGATTGACAATCTGGAATTGTGGGGTTTCGTTACGGTTCCGCTCGATCCAGAAGAGAATTTGACGAAAGATCTCCAACAATTGACCAATTTGAAAATTATGATCATCAACGAGTGTCACGAGGACGCGGTCATCGTGGAGCCGGAACTCGAACGGTTTGTCATCTACCCGAAACCGGATACTTTGACTTTGTCGAGAATTTTCATGATCAATTTGGTGAGACGGCCGGAAAGACGTCAAAAAATGGAGCAGAGCTTCAAGCAATTGGGACTTGATGTGGAGCATATGGCTGCGATCGATGGTCAAACATTGACTGATGAATATTTGCAAGAGATCGGCGTCAAGTTTCTGCCGGGATACGCGGATCCGTATCACAATCGACCGATGACGTTGGGAGAGATTGGCTGCTTTTTGAGCCACTTTTGGGTCTGGGAGAAAATGGTGGCGCTCAACCTGGACGAAGTTCTCATTCTTGAAGATGACATCCGGTTCGAGCCGTTTTTCAATGAACGAGCACTGAACATTCTGAATGAAGCGCGACGCATCGGTGGATGGGATTTGATGTAGGCCACAAATGGAGGAAGAATGGGTAGAATTTCATTCAATTTCCGTTGCAGATATCTTGGTCGAAAGAGATTGGAACAATATGAGAATTGGGTGGAAAATTCCCAGCAACTGATCTATGCGGGATACTCGTATTGGACGCTGGGCTACGTTCTGACCTTAGAGGGCGCCAAGAAATTGCTCGGTGAGATCTCTTCATTCAAACTAACAGAGATTCAAGTCAAATCAAATCATGACGACTGCCATTCTAGACGCCCGTCCGTTGGAGAAACTGATCCCAGTCGATGAATTTCTGCCAATCATGTTCAATCAGCACCACAACGAGATGTGGAAGGACGCCTTCGAAAACAAGAACTTGCTCGCTTGGAGTGCCGCACCGCTGATCCTCTTCCCAACACACTACACCGGGGAGAACGGTTACTTTTCGGACACCGAAGAGTCCGAGCTCATCAGCATTGACGGGGAAGAAGGTGAGTTCTCTCCGAACGAAATCAACAAGCAACCATTTCAAAACCATCCTCTCCATCCAGCAGGTCAAGGACTCAGCAAATCCCAGAAGAAAGGAAACAAAGAGAATTTCGAAACCGACGATGATCCCATTTCGTTGGACGCAAATGCCTTGAACACAACCAGTGACGACGACGAAACGAAGAAGTTCGTTATGAATACCGTCAGCGATCACGCAACGATCAAACAATCGACACATCATTCCGAATTGTGAATGAAAGTCATTGTCTTTGAGCGTCTCAATGTGCCTTATTACTCCAAAGCCATGACATTATTTTAGTTTGTTAGTCAACTCATCTCGATCAATCGATCAGCCATTGGAACGAGCTTCCAGCCATTCAATCGATTGACGTTACTCATTTTTCGTTGTTTTTTTCTTCTATTTTTCGTTAAAAGCAGAGCTCAAATTTACTTTTTTTCGACAAATCATTTTTAGTCACCACAAAATTTGTTTGTTTTTTGATTTTCTTTGGAGAACCAAGACAAAAAGTCCAAGCAATTTTTGTGTGGGAAACGTTTGCCATGACACAACATTAAAAGCAATTTTATTGAAAAGAAATTCACGATCTTTCCTTTTGTTCGCTTGTCTGTTTGACACTCGATGGAGAGATCTCCTCTCTTTCAATTCCAGTTTGACAGGGCAGCGTCGAATCAAAATAAAAACTCAGTTCATTTCCAAAAAAGAAAATCGTCACATTTATTGGATTGATCATCATATGATCAGAATAGATAAAATTTGTCACCACATTGGATTGGACATCGTCACGAACACACACACACATTTGTACAGTTACAACATTGCATTCGAATTGCAGCTAGCGAGTTGAACGCGCAATAGAATTCAACGACGAGCAGTCAATTGTCAAAGGAGTTCTTCATGGGCGTGGGTGGTAATTGGTTGAAATTGGCAGTTTGTTCAATTTCCGTAAAGTCAATAACAAGCTGTTTGTGTTTCGGTACATATTGAACACATTGTATGCGAGCAGCGTTGAAGAGTCGCTTGGCGGCAATGGTGGATGGCTTCTGTGCATGCTTGTCGGACATGTAAACAACCTCCCGAATGCCCGATTGAATGATGATTTTGGCGCATTCGTTGCATGGAAAGAGGGCCACATACATCTTGCAATCCTTCAAACTCGTGCAGTTCTTGTTGAGAATGGCATTCACTTCGGCATGGCACACGTACATGTACTTTGACTCCAGCGGGTCGTCGGCCGATTTGCCCCAAGGGAAGTCGTCGTCATCGCACCTCGTCGGGAAGCCGTTGTAGCCAACGCCAACGATCCGCTTTTCATCGTTGACAATGCAAGCGCCTACCTGTGTCGTTGGGTCTTTACTCCGTTTCGCGGCCAAAAACGCCACTGACATGAAGTACTCGTCCCATTCGATGTAGTTCTCTCGTTTCTTCGTTGGCGATGACCCAGTCGACATTGAGCTTTTGATTCGTTACTTGATGCTTGACCTCAAAGCCGTTGGGAATATTGATAATTTTATTGAACTCCTTGGTGATAACGTTTTCCCACCAAAATCAACGCGCTTACAGTTTGCCTGGATTGAGGTTATGTTCTTGGTTTCAGATCTGCTCACCACAGCGACATTTGGCTGCTCAATGATACAAGACGAAGCAAATCGTTCAGTGGCAATTCGAAAGTGCGCTGATTTGGCGGCATTTTGAAATTGAATTTTGAATTCGATTCGTTCTGTTTGTTCTCTCAACTTCAGCTTGACAGGGCAGCGCCAAACCAAAACAAAAACTCAGTTCATTTCTCAAAATTGAAAATCGTCACATTTATTGGGTTGATCATCAATTAAGATACATTTTGTCAGAACATAAGATTAGATTAGAGATTAAAAAAAAAAAATGTGGATCTACTAGAGTATTTACCACGAATTTCGATGGTAAATTCGTTTCATTTTCATTTCATTCCAATTATTTATGTATATAATAAAATAAAATAAAATATCAATAATTAGACGTGTTAAATAATACTAGTGGGGTAACCCGCCAAATTGGCGGGGCAGAGAGATTTTCCTCCATGAATTCGAGATGAGTGGTGAAATTGGGGTGGGTGGTGAATAATTGGTGAATTTGGATATGTGATGAATTTGAATGGGTGGTGAATTTGGGGTGTGTGGTGTATTTGAATGAGTGGTAAATTTGAGGTGCGGTGAATTTGAGGTGTGGTGAATTTATACTTTCTAAGTGTCAAAAGCTCTCAAAGTCTCCAAAGCTTCTAAGCTTCCCCGTGTCAGCATGATGACAAAGAAATGATGACAAAAAAATGATGACAGACAAACAGACAAAAGGACTACGGCTTTTAATAAAGGGGGGATTTGTAGTAAAGTTAACATCTAAGGTAATCGAGACAAAACCATTTGGATGGTGCCACAAGCAACTACAAGTATCCGGTTCAAGGGCTAACCCTGGACGGCCCTTAGAAGATTGGATCCGTCTGTATCAGAATGCTTCGACATGTCGGTCTTGCCGCACGGACAGCATCGACAGTGATTGAGAAACGACAATTTGAGGTCAGTTGGAACAAACATCCGCGCCCGTTGTCGTTGGAGATCATTGTTGAAACTCGTAAGGATGAAAGTCTCCTAAAAGACATCGTGCTCGAGATGCTCTGCAGACCAGACGGTAGTTCATCAAAAGCTGATGGAGCGGTAAGCAAAATTCCGTTTACCATATTGAATGCGAATCGCAGGACGAGTGAGCAGGTTTCTACCCCGAGTATCAAATCGATGTGCAAAAGATGTGTTTGATGTTGTGAAAACACAAGTTATTTTGGATTGAGTGAACAAGCTTGCACAGTTCGAATCTGAATAATTTCTTGACGGGCAGTATGCCATATGCTATTTGCTCATACAGAGTCGTTGTAGATGTCAAGCGAGGTAGCTTGAACAGATACTTCAGGCATCGCTTTTGCAATATTTCAGATTTTCGCACATGAACGCTCGCCGCGCGACCACAAACAGCAATCAAATAGTTAATTTCCGAATGAACCAGTGCATAGAAGATCGATTTTAGAACATATGTTGGCAGGACATGTCGAAGTTTCCCAATCATACCGATCGCCGGCGATATGTTTATTTTTTTTATTTTATTTCATTCTTTTCCCATATAATCTGTGAGATTATTACATCTCATGCTGGCCTAGTGGCCAAACATATATGGTTTCCCTGTCTGCCCTACCTAGCCAATAACTAACTAACCTAACTTCCCTAAGAGAGGACAGCTATCTTCAACTCTTCCGCAATTCGTAAAGTTGAAGAACACTGCTTCTTAACGAAGGAACCTCTCAAAACCTCGTCTACATTCAGAAGGAATGCAGAAGAAAACTGAAACTTAAAATTACAATTAAAATTAAAATCAACATCTCTGTTTTTACTTTTACTATTTTCAACACATCTTTCTGCCTAGTGTTATTTTGATTCCTATCCATCAAATCCAAAACATAATCTGGCGCCATTCTCACCCTGGAATAGTTCACAATTAATTGGAATGAACGCAGATAATTTCCTCTCAATTTCAACTGCCTGCATCCTATTTTTCAAAAAACTACAACTCCACATTTGCACCCACTTGCTTAACATTGTCGTCGTTGAACTCAATCGGATTGCATTCTGCGAGATTCTTCGACTGACCACAAATAAACGGCCTAACAACATCATCATAATTTAAGAACCAAAAATTCCGAATAAATCACAAATCCTGAACACTAAATTCCTCCCCATCTGGCTCTCATCATAATCCTCAATCCAATCCATTTTCTTCACAATTAAAGTACAAAGACACCTATCTTGACATTTCGAATTTCTTACTCGCGTACAATTTCTACATGAACCGAATTTTTCACAACTAAAACCACAACAAATAGGCAAATCACTCACAACATTACCACTGTTCATCAGTCCACTTTTTTTCAGTCATCGTCACGATTTGCGCCCAGGATTCAGAACTTATCAACCAAAAGTTATTTGTCAGTAAAGACGACAGACGTGGATGGAGATTGGTCAATAACAAACTTTTCGTGGTTCGGTACATATTTAGCCCATTCAATGTGAGCCGCATCGAAAAGTTTCTTGGCCGCAATGATGGATAGGTTATCTTTATGCTTGTCGGACATGTAAGCAACCTTCCGAATGCCCGATTGAATGATAACTTTGGCGCATTCGTTGCATGGGAAAAGAGACACAATGATCTTACATTTCTTCAAATTTGTGCAGTTCGCGTTCAGAATGGCATTCACTGCAGCATGGCATACGTGCATGTTCTTTGACTCCAGCGGATCCTTTTTCACTTTGCCCCATGCAAATCCGTCGTCGTCGCACTCGTTCTGGAACCCGTTGTAGCCAACGCCAACGATCCGCTTTTCTTCGTTGACAATACAAGCGCCTACCTGTGTCGTTGGGTCTTCACTCCGTTTTGCGGCCAAAAATTCCATTGCCATGGAGTAGTCTTCCATTTCGCTGAAAATCTTTCGTTTCTTCGATGGCGGTGACCCATCTGGCATTTCGATGTTCAATTGATTGTCTCGTTTTTTCTCGTTAAAATATTCTTCTTCGTCCGTTAAATCAATGACAAGCCGTTTGTCTTTCGGTACATATTGATTACACTTTACGTCAACCACACCGAAGAGTTGCTTGGCGTCAACGATTGACTTCTTCTGTGCATGCTTGTCCGACATGTAAATCACTTCTCGAATGCCCGATTGAATGATGACTTCGGCGCATTCCCCACATGGAAAGACAGACACATAAATCTTGCAATCTTTCAAGTTCGCGCAGTTCTTGTTCTTGATGGCTTTCACAGCAGCATGACACACAAGCATATCCTTCGATTCCAGCGTTTCCTCAGTCGAATTAACCCTTGGTGAATCGTAGTCAACGGACCCATTCGGGGAAACGTTGTAGCCAACGGCAACGATCTGCTTTTCATCGTTGACGATACAAGCGCCTGCCTCTGTCGATGGGTCTTTGATACGTTTCGCGGCTAAAAGTGCCGTTGCCATGAAATAATCGTCCCATTCGATGTAATTTACTCTTTTCATGTCCTTGTTTTGTAAAGACATGGAATGACCTGATGATTGCTTCAAATTGACAATTTCCGGAAAGTCAATAACAAGCTGTTTCTGTTTCGATACATATTGAACACACCGAATGTGATTCGCGTCGAAGAATCGCTTGGTGGCAGAGTTGGTTGGTTTTTCTGCATGCGTGTCTGACATGTAAACAACCTCCCGAATGCCCGATTGAATGATGATTTTGGCGCATTCGTTACATGGAAAGAGAGTCACATAGATCTTGCAATTACTCAAATCTCTGCAGTTTTTGTGCAGAATGGCATTCACTTCGGCATGGCACACGTACATATGCTTCGACCCCAGCCGATCTCCTTTCGATCTGCCCCATGGGAAAGCGTCGTCATGGCATCCATTCGGAAACCCATTGTAGCCAACGCCAACGATCCGCTTTTCATCGTTGACAACACAAGCGCCTACCTGGGTATTTGGGTCTTTGCTCCGTTTTGCGGCCAAAATTGCCGTTGCCATGAAGTAATCGTCCCAATTGATGAAATTCTCTCGTTCCTCCGATGTCGGCGACACAGCTGTCATTGCGATCTTTGATTCGTTGGTAACTTCCGGCATGGCCCGAGTGATAATTTTGAGTCTCAAAACGCTCAAAAGAGAATAAATCCGAATCTCGAGGCAATGCTCACTAGATCTGCTAATTTTGAGATTTCAATAAAAGCTCAATTGAGTTTTTGCTGGAGTCTTGTCGAATTTTCGAGTATTTGAGACCGAGGCGACTTTTCTTTTCTTTTGATCTATATTGATTGATAATAATTTTTTTTTTTGAGATATCAAATAGATATTCTCTTTTTTTCGGCTATTTAAAAGCAATTTCTACCTTTGCTGTGCGATGATGAACTAAATGAAATGAAAATGAAAATGAAAAAAATGAGTGTTGCTGAATAATTCAATTTTCTCGATAAAATTCACTATTGAATGATGCGCGAATTATTCAACGAGTTATTCAAAATTCCCTTTTTTTATTAATTCAAGAAAGATATTCCCTTTCACAGATGAACAGTGCAGAATACAGCGTGTCCCAGCAAGGTTCATAGAGTATTAGGTTGTTTCACTTCGACGAACAATGCATTTAAAGTCTCTTGTTTTAACTTTTGCGAGGGTACGAGAGGACCCCTACGGAAAAATAAATCGCGTTTAGACATCTGATCTGATAGTTTGGAGTTCCATTCACAAATCGAATCGAAGAACCATCGCATCGATGATATCACTCGTTTTCATTGTTGTGGTGCCAGTTCTGCTCAGCAATTGAGATTCATCGACGATTTCAATGCAAATAGGTTCCAGCGAACCGCCGAAACCATTGCGGGATAAACAGATGATTGATCATTTGACATTTCCCGAAAACGAAAATCTGCACGCGAAGCGTTTAGAACGCTAAACGCTGCTTCAATCAGATGTCTAAACGCGATTTTTTGTTCCGTTGCGGACACAAATCGAGGGGAGTGAGTGCCGATGCATTATGTACAAGCAGCAGAACGTACACTCATACATACATAGATGTTGCATCGACTCATTTCTCTCATTGCACATAGCGTTCATATGGATCTCTATGCGTGTTATGTGCTACGCCGCACTGTGCAGCGCTGTGTGTGTGTGTGTCGAAGCAATGCGTATGTATGTATGAGTGCTGTGCTAAGCCGCACTGCGCCGCACTGTGTTGCGCTGTATGTGTTCTAGAATGAACTGCTAAAAGGTCATTCACTTTGTTCGTTTTCTTTGAAAAATCTGTCAAAAATTGTGTCGGCTATATGCATACATGGGCAAGATGGTGGGTCAGTGGTATCTTTTTGATTGAAATAACTCGAAAAGGATTGATTTTCCAGTGATTTGGTTGACTACGACCCCCCCAATAGGCCCCCCTGTTTGGGGGGGTCGCAGTTGGGAAAAATGCTGAAAAATCAATCCTTTTCGAGTTATCGAATTTGAAAAGAAGAATCTCACTCGAGCGATCCCACACCACCTTGCCCACGTATATATAGCCTATATCGGCTCAATCTTGACTAGGCACACGCATTTTGTCATATACTCATCGAAGACATATGTTTGTTTGTTTGTTTGTTTGTTTCATTTATTGAAGGAAAGTTAACACTGACTGATGTATCATCAGATGATATGCT
>JANSTV010058190.1:0-12490 GCA_027564135.1 Lestremia cinerea | reverse complement strand
GAATCGGAGTTGAGTCATGCGTGGTTGTCTATGATCACAATAGTCGCGGCTCAAACTGACCGTTTTGACACTTTGGATATTCGGCAATCATTATCACGAACACCAACAGCCATCGAGGGACTATTCAATTATCTCACCTGCTCATTATTCGGCCGGAGGCAATTTGGAACGCAATTAAATCGTGATCCATCAAATGCCCCACAAGCGTGCATTAGGCACCTGTCTCAAGTCGACATCAATACACACACACATATTGAGACCCACAAACGGTTCAAAGTCCATAAGCGATCTGCGTCGAAAGCGTAATTGAAAACATTTCACGGCATCGTCGAATCGACACGAGGTTAACACCGCAATTGGCCACAGACTTTCCTTCCAAAAATTCATTCATTCGAATTGTTCCGAACGGCTGTGTGAAAATTCTGTTTGAAAGAAAGAGAGAGAGAAAGACACAAAGAAAGAACGAGAGAGAGAGCGAGAGAAAGAGAGAGATAGAGAAGACACGGCCAGCCAGCAAAGATGAATAATTGTATTGTTACGCATATTTGGAAGAAAATGTTGTTGAATGCAGCACAATGCGATTGTTGTTCGTTCACCCGAAAAGGCCCCAGAAGTTGTAGGTGTTTTGTGTGTCGATACGCCGAAATGGCGTTGTGCCCCAACACAATAAACAATCGACTGTTTCGCTCGACTTTATTGTAGTTCGATAACCTGAATTTGGCATTCGCAAAATCCATCATTTGACTGTCGAATCCAACCAAGCAGTCATTGCGTCGGTATCGAGCCGAACCCGGCTGATGTTTATTATTATCATTATTAATGTTTGATTATTGGTTGTTGAACGAGAAAAGTCAAGCAATTATCATTGAGATGTCGACTCGAGTTTGCCGTATGAACAGTCGTCGTGTTGTTGTTGCCCGGTCGTTGCTTTCGAATGGATTTTGCAATTTGTCGGAAGAAACACAGCCATTCAGCATCCCATCAAGCACATTCGTTAGCGGTTCTTCTTCTGTTCCATTTCATTCGATTCATCGTGGCTGCCAATTCGAATGCTATTCGAGCCATCGGACATTAAGACGATTCGTTCTGCCATCGTTTTGATGGTTCACAAATCGACGAATTATGGCGGTTGATTATGATTTGCGCGTCCACGTAATGATTGGTATTTTGTTGACGGCGTCCATTTCGTTGTGTTTGCCCCGGAATTCGCCCGACGCGATGCTCATCGCAGACGAGTTGATACGACGATATCATGATGGTCACTTTCAATTTACGACGTTTTTCCTTTCGGCGACGTTAACACATCACCCGAAGCCATTTAATCCCGTAATTCAACTGAAACTAGTTTAGCGCAATATCGATCGCGACGATGAGATAACACTTTGTAACCGAGCTCTCGTTATGTGTTTGGCCATTTCGCAAAGTGTCTCTCTTTTCCACAACGGTATTGAGGTTGACTTGTGGCCCTGGTTCTTGGAAGTTCCTCGATCGGTCATTCCAACCCTTCGGACGGACGACCGTCTCCCAAACTCATTCCGAATCGCCTAAATCATTGCAAATTGGACGACCGAAACGTTATCGACCTCCATTAACGTCCAATAAATAATGGCCCAGCACGGGTCAGGCATGCGACAACATTCGAAATGGCCTCGTTTGGCTTCGAAACGACGAATCATTAGCCAACGATATCGATTCCGAAGAATGTTCAAACCGTAAATTCATGGCAATTAATTTGTCGGTAATTGACTCGAATGGCAGATGAGATTGTTGTCAACTGACGAGGGAAAAAACACCGAAGAAGAAAGCCCGAATTCATAAACCGAATTTCGTTTCGTTTCCGTTCGAAATGGATTTGCGACTGAGGTTTTTGATTTTTGAATATCCGGCTTCGCTTTACAATCACCCGACTCGAACTGCCGTGTCATCCTGTCGACGGTGTTGTGTGTGTGAGAGTCTCGATGCCGATGTGTGAGTGCGTGTGTTTGTGTGTGCTGCAATCCACAACGAATTTCTCAAATTGCAAAAACGTTCACGTGCGAGAAATTCATGAGAAAATCAATTGAAACGTTTTCGTTTTTCCGTTGTTTTGGTTGGCGCTGAAGCGTCTAGACAACGTCAGCTGAAAAGACGGTCCAAATTGAAAGATTGCAGTCCGACGGTTGCGTCACACGGTCCATTGATCGGGACGATGAATGGGTCTTAATCGTTGACGAAATTCGAAATTTGGGTGAGAAATGTATTCAAACGATTAATCCAATTGCGTCAGTTTCGATAGAGAAGGTGCGATGAATGAAGACCATTCAAACGGTGAGGGTCTATTGTTGGTGAGGCATTCATGTGTGCAGCCCGAATTTCGGAGTGATTTCGAAATGAGGCTCGTTCTCCTTCCGCCCAGTGGAGTGCGAGCCCGATGAGACATTCCCATTGGGCTTCCTGAGGCGAGCTTTCGTGGCCCCGCTCAATCGTTGAAGCCTTTCCCATCAAATGCATTCGCGATGCAAAAGTCGCTCTTCCGTTATGTTAATTGATCAGGTGAATGTCCAGCAACGGCATCTAGAGACATTCACGAAAGTCATTCAAGTGGAAAACGCCGTCGATGCAATCGAAAATGCATTCACATTCGGACCGAGCATGTTGCGATCACCATCACCGAATCGGAGTCATTCCACCGAGTGATTTCGCTCTCCTACTGGTTTGGTTACGATTTCCATTTCGATTTGTCATCGCACGCATCCACATTTCATCTTTTGTTGTCCGCTCAAATTCAGTTGAGCATTAGTCGTGCGCGCGTCAAGTCAGCTGCTGGTGGATATCGGACGTGATTTCTTGAAAATATTCGAGTTTTGCGTTTTGTGTTGCGTTTTCACTTGGTTTTCCGATCAGATATTCCATCGGTGATTTCAATTGGTGTCCGTCGTTTCAAAAGCGTTTTTACCCGATTTTGCAAAGCAAATTAAAACGCGATCATCATGGTGTGTTTTGATGATTTGCTTGAAATTCCATTTTATGAGGTATTTTTTCAACATTTTGTTTCGTTTTTCTTCTCATTTTTGTTTTGTTCCACCGTTGCGTTGCCTCTTCGCGTTTCGTGCTGTGCGGTGTGACGGCGTGGATGTTCGGAACGCGATTCATCGACTTTGATTGCGCGCTTTCCAGCTAATCGACATGGCATTTGATTATACTTCATTTTTTTTTTTTGCTTTTCCTCTTCGCGAATCTGGGATCTCGAGTTCGGAGCGTTTTTGGAGTTTTCGCACAAATCTCATTTCCATATTTTGCTCGCAATTAAAGTCCCATTAATTGATGGCTACGCGTGTGTTGCATTCGCCTGAGTTCGAAACGATGCGCGTTTTCCGTAAACGATTCCGGGTGAGCTGTGAATCAATCGATCGGTTGACTACCTTTGGGGCGCACCAGCAAGATGGCAGCTCCTCTCGAACGGCTGGTAGTCTCGTGAAATCGTCATACACGCATCGATCGCATCGATCGAATCGACTCATGCAATGCATGAGCGTGGTCGGTCACGGTTAATTACCAGCGAATTCTTCAACGAGTTTCATCCGTTCTGGAGCGTTTCATCGTTTTCACAGAGTCGCATCGTTGAAATTCATGGAAACGAGCCAAAGGACTCGATTGTTTACTTGTCAGCAGTGATGTTTCAATTGCGTTTGTATCGAGTCCCGTGTTGCTTACTCGATCGATTCGTTCATAAAACACGGTCTATTTTCGAACACGGCTATTCTCGTACGCCACGACCTCCTGGAAACCCCTTCAAAACGCCTGCAACGCGTGAGAAGTGCTCGTGTCGATAACACTTTCGATAAACCACGCAACGGATTCGAAAGAATGTAAACAGTTTCAAAGAACCATCTCGAGAATGACTCAGTCAATTGTTTGTAAAGTATTCCTCACAGAATTCTGTGAAAGACTTCAACGAAAACGAACGTGTTGACGGACATGACTAACACAATCTGACTCAGTTTTGGGAAATGTGAAACGTCTCTGGTCTGTTGCTCATGCGATCTGAGCTCGCATTCGATCGTTCCAGCGATGGTTATCGGCCAAATCGATGATGTTGTCACCCTTGAACTGGTCGACAGAGCCATTAATCTTCCGATGAAACGGAATGTCAAGAGACAACATTCTCGAAACGACAGAAATTCCTCGAAAAACTCGAACTGCGAAATAGTGTCAATCAATGAGCGAAAACCGCTATTCGAGCAAACGATTTGGTGGCGGACGATAAACACAGCAGAGATTTCATACGAAAGTGCGAATGGAAGAACTGATGAAAAATCTCAGCATTGTTCTCGATGAGCGTACACTCGCACGGATCGCGTTCATTAGAAAATACAGTGCTGGCCGCACTGAGTCGACGGTGGTCCATTATTTATTTCCATTCGGCTCGTGTGCGCTTGTGTTGGTGCGTGCGCGTGCGTGCGTGCGTGTGTGTGTATGGCAGCGACCGATCAACAGACTCAAGAGCAGAGCAAACGGTCCGAGTTGCTTCAATTATGAATATATTTCTTCTTTCTTCAAAATGAAAACACATAAATTGAAGATTGTTGAAATCCAACAGAAAACATTATGATGAGACGAATGCGTTCGAAATTCATTTACGTGCTTTGTGGCTGGTCGTTCATCGCTGGTGATGCTCAACGGCAGCTGCCGTCACAAAGCGGTTGTTCATTTAGCCGTTTTGAATGAATTAATATCGAAAATTGGTATTTTATGGTAATGTGCGACCACAAATTGAATGAACACTTTGGTTCATTTCGCTGTTTCGTTGTTCGAATTGCCTCACACACAAGTTTACCGTCCAATGCATTGGTCGGATCGAACAGAAAACTGCTCCGGAGGAAATTCAATCTGATTAACCTCAATTAGTTGCGAAATGGTTTGCCGAGTGGTGAAAACAATCGCCGATTGATTGCGAGATCGAGCGAGATCTCGTCGAGATCTCGTCGAGAGTAGCGTCATACGCACGACGGGGCGAAATGCGAAATTCCGTTTTGGAGAAGAGATCAAATGCATCGAATGACCTCCCGCATGCGGTCGAGGTGCCGCTCCACTCCGAAACAGACTAAACATCGCAGCCAACGAAAATAAACAATGAACGCGATTCGTGATCATGTTCGACCAGAAACAGCATCATTAAATCAGTGATTGAATTTTGAAATGCGTGTGCTAACAAGCGCACGTCATTCAATTGAGTTCAACGAAATTCCAGCCACCTTTTTCCAAACACACATTTTCAGGCTGAATTGAATGGCTGAGCCATTTTCGAGATGCCGCGCACGAGCACATCTGCTGTTGGTGTATTCTCGTCTTCGCGTTTTTTCGTCGAGAATTTCGTTCCGATTCTTTTTCTGCGAATCGCGGCCCGCTCGAAATGAATGGAATGGCTTGCATCGAAGGTGATTTTCGTCTCTCATCAAGCATCTCCGTCGATCGACTCGACGTTGGCAATGCGTAGCAATCGTATTAGCATTCACTAAGCCGGATTTTCCAAGCAATTGCCGAGCGCCGATTCCAATCCGTCGTTGAGGTGTTAATTGGCCGTTAGGTGCTGCGGTAATGAATCTCATGAAAATTGAAAAGCATTTCGGTGCCAGCTAATTATGCTCGTTTGGTAATGCGATTGGCGTCAGCCGCAATGAGACTTCGGCAAATTGGATACTCAAATGGGAAATGCCGCAAAGAGCTCTGGCCTCGATGCCAGCGGCGCTTTGGAAGCCGAACATTATCAGCTCGTGAATGTCATCGACCTAATGCGCGATTTCGGCTCTGGTTCCAAACCCACGCTCCGCGCAAATCCACTTCCTGGGAGCTCCCATCAAGATTTATGTGACATGTTGCGTGTGACGCCTCGAAAGCCGATTAGAGATTGTTTGACGAATGCCAAAATAGAATATCGATGATGTGCCATTCTGCTGGCAAAATGGATTGAGCCGAAAAGCACACTCGTCGATCGTAAATTATCGACAGTTGACGTCATCGATTGTTCTCGTAACAATTGTCGTCAAATGTTCGTTGAAAGTTGAGGAACAAAACATCAACAACCGACTCCGTCAGCGATATTGAATAAATAATGATGTAATGCCTGGATTTTGGAACAAAGAGAATTCAATGGAACGATTGTGCGGACGAACGCAGGTGATTCGCTTCGGATGCCATCGTCGCTTGTCTAATCAATGCTGTTATCGCGTTCGCATTTCCAATGACGATTCAATTCGTGCGTTTATCATTCGACAAGCAGCCGATGCGATAAAAATGAAGAGAAAGAAGAAGAAATATTGGCGTTCGCGAAGCGTACCGACGTTGGCCAACTGGAATGGCGGTCGATTCGATCAGTCGTCGTGCGATATTTGCAATTGACAGAATTGCAGTTGCGTTCGGGCGGAGTTGAAAAAGGGCGGATTTTTACGCTTCTGTTGGACATTTCGGATCATTTCAAAGCACAGAGGGTTTCCATCATGGATCTGCGAGCAATCGATCAGCACAAAATTCTGGAGGAATTCGCATTGAATTTCCACAGTGAAATGTGGCCGCAAGTAAGTGTTTCTCGTCGACGGTCGGTCACTTTCAATACTTATCGGTGAGATCTTTATTGGAACGGCAGCCACAACGGAAATGGAATGAGTTTCATTCCGTTTCATTTCACCAGAAATCGATCGAAATCACTGTCGATTAGCATGTTTTTCGATCGACCTTGGCGCAAAAGCAAAACCCTAAATCGTTAATCATCCAACGATAATGTTCGTTATCAACGCGAATGAAATCAATTTTCGAGGCGAATAAAAGTTGAAAACTGCATTCGGGACGAGAGAAGAGAGAAGAGTGAAGAGAAATTCCACCATTTCACCGGTCGCTCGTTAATTTCACATGTGAAGTACATTCCATTTTGTTTGACACAAATTGCCGATCGAATGAAAAATTCATTCGACCAATAATCCGATTCGGGGCTGACAATTTCGTTTTACAGTTTCATTCCGTTCGTTTATGGTGAGAGCGAGAGACCTTATCGGTTTTATCGGTCGCCCCGATATCGAAGCAAAAGCGGAAAAAAAATCGATGCGACAACAGCGAAGGCAACAAGCTACCTGAACTCTAATCGTTTTATCATCGCATTTCGGTCGTAAGAATCGTCGTCGTCGAGTGAACGTATCGCCAAGGAGGATTCCGAAAAGTCGAAATCATCGGAATTCTCAATGAGATTCATCGTTCGCAAGGAATTCAGAGGAGATTAGCGATGACTCATCATCCACGAGTTCGATATCGATTCGACGGCGGCTTCGTGAGACCGCGAAGCGGTAATTTGAGTTCGGTAGGCGTTCCCTGAGCAGCGCTTCTTCGTGAATCATTCGATGGGATCATCAAGAAGACGCGCGAGGGAAAATGTCAACTGATTTGCTCGGAATTAACACTGAGCGGAGGGTCAGCGCGGGAAACACGATCGAACTACAACACCAACAACAACAACGCCAAAGAACAATGCTGACTCGAACACGCTTCGTATGAATGCTTCGCCGTGATTCTGTTTGGAATGTTTGGCCATGAAATTGGATAAGCCGTTTTGCATTGAGACGATTCCATGGGCGATGAGTCATTCCATCGAAATGTGTCTTCAATGCTTGTGTGATTCGTGCGATCGCATCGAGACTGCACAAAAAAGGCCGTTGACCGGGTGAACGGTCCTTGTGGATTGGTCGCCCAGCAGAGTTGATCGAAAGCAACCGCTCGTTCAACAAACGGCATGCAAATGCGTCGACGACGAACAAAAAGTGAAATGCTGAGAGTGCATTGCATTCAATTTCTCAGCGGCTGGCAACGACAGAAACCCCAGTTGGAATAACAAAACATTCAAACATCAACATCCGGTCGCATCTGTACAATTTTGTTCAACGAACGCCCGGACGATTGAATGTGCATCATACGACGCACTTTTGAAGACAATGACATCGAACCTCTGCTCAGTGGATTGCATGCAATCGAGAAACAAAACTGTATGAGAAATCTCTGCCCTGCCGTCAGATCAATTAGGCTAATTGATTGAGCAGAGAGTCTCGACGCTCATTGTGCCGGCCGTGCCCGAAATTCGATGTCGTTTCGTCGACAACGAATCCAAACGGGGTTTTTCCCGTGTGGTTCACAATGAAGATTGTGAATGGTTTGAAATTGAAAACATTGAATTTCTGACCTCAGTGTGTCACGAACGCCAAACCGTTCGATGCGATAAGCGTTCGACATGGAAATGACGAAGAAGACTTCGAACAAACGAAAAAAAGAGAAGCAAAAGAAAAACGGTTTCAAGTGCATTCGTGCCCACTGGTGATGTCATTGCATAAGAGCGGCAATTTATCTGCAATTAAATTGGTTTCAACAAACACAAGAATGCTTTGATGATTGAATCAACACCGCAACGCATCGCATCGCTTATGAAATCAGGTGGTGTTTGCTGTTGTTTGCGACCGTTGACAATGTCGCTTTGTCATTGGGTGTGTGCGTGTGTGGCATTCGTTGTGGTTTCGTTCTCGCCGGTATGACACATTGGCACATAAAATATTGTAATCGCGCTGTTCGCCTCGGTCTCGCGTCTGTGTGCGCCCGGCAACGTGTTTAGCATTTTTATGAACTGCATTTGGCTTTGATTAACTTGCTAATCAACGTGACACACACGCGCTGAGCATGTGTGAGTGTGACATGCGATCCACGATGCATGCACGATGGTCAAATTGGCGTCACCAGAATTATGCAATTCGTGACGAATTACGTTGAAAAATTGATGAAAGAATTCTTGTTGTTGCTTTCGCCTTGACCAAATGACACAGACGTCAGTCGTAAAAACGTTGACTGCATGATTTATCGGCCAGCCAATGGTCTTGATTGTTCATTGCGACTCACTAACGAAAATCTACGCAAAACAGAAGAAATCGAAAGATGTTGCCCGTTTGAACGGTGCGTTACATCACAGCAATGGTAATGAGCGCTTTTCGAGATAACGAAATGCGTTGCGATCGGAACGCTAACGAGGTCGAAAGTATTTTTGGTTCGTTTTGCATTCCAGACGAAGATTTTTCACCATTTTGAGAAACGAAATCGCCAACGACGTCTACCACAAATTCATTATCAGCCAATTAACTGAGTGTTGTTGTTGCTCATACGATGCTGTCGTTGCTAGAAATCACTTGCAGGGCAATCCGGTGAACACGATTGCCGGCGAAGAAGAAGAGGCAGCCGACAGAATGTGGAACAAATAGTCTCATTGGAATTTACGGCTTGGCATTCTGAATGGCATTGTGCGGATGGTGCGAATGATGAACAATAAACAACGGCAGCGATGCGAACGATGAGAAGGTTCGAAGTGGGAGAGCTGTCATGTTATGTTATCCACATTGTGCGATGACACAATGTTGTTTGTTGAAGCGAACGACCGGATATTTTGTGGATCATGTGTGTCGTTCAAACGATGCAGTACAACGTTCTGTGTGACTTGGTCGTGAGACGTGTTATGCGGGTCTTGTTTTATGATCGCGTTTCGCAATGAATTTGGGTTAGTTTGTTGTGATGGGTTTTTCTCAGAAATAATCGCACTAAAGTCGTCTCTTCCAAATGTCAACCAATCAAAATGAAGCCTATAATCCGTTGCCCATTTTCTAATTATGACCGCATTTCTTTCCCTCATTCCAGATTGACAAAGACAATGACGGCTACATCGAGCTGAAAGAGCTGAAAGATGCCCTGGATCAATGCGGTTTCAAGTTGCCCGGCTACCAAATCCGTGAAATGATCGATGAATACACAAACAAACAGCGAACCATTTCGCAAGGGAAGCTCTCTTACGAGGAATTCGAGGCATTGTGCGTGGATTTGAAAGCAAAGGATGTGGCGAGCACCTTCAAAACGGCCGTGTCGAAGAAGGAGAACTTGGAAACTTTGGGCGGTATGTCAAGTCAATCGGCCGAAGGTACAACGCATTCGGTGCGCATGGAAGAGCAACTGGCTTTCTCCGATTGGATCAACTCAAATCTCGGCCACGATCCCGATTTGAAGCATCTGCTGCCGCTCGACAACGAGGGCAAGACACTCTATCAGAAAATCAAAGATGGCATTATGCTCTGCAAGATTATCAACCATTCGTGTCCGGACACCATCGACGAGCGAGCCATCAACAAGAAGAATCTAACCGTTTACCGTGAATTCGAGAATCTAACCTTGGCCCTGGTGTCATCACAAGCAATCGGTTGTAACATCGTCAACATCGATGCTCACGATTTGGCCAAAGGCAAGCCGCATTTGGTGTTGGGCTTACTGTGGCAAATCATTCGCATCGGATTGTTCAGTCACATCACATTGGACAGTTGCCCTGGCTTGGCAACACTGCTGTTTGACGGTGAACGTTTGGAAGATTTGATGAAATTGTCTCCGGAGGCGATCCTCTTGCGATGGGTCAATCACCATTTGGAACGTGCTGGTGTCTCACGGCGTTGCACAAACTTCCAAAGCGACATTGTCGATGCCGAAGTGTATTCATATTTGCTGAAACAAATCGCTCCGCAAGATGCCGGCGTCACTCTGGAAGCGTTGCGTGAACAAGATTTGAATCAACGTGCTGAGGTCATGTTGCAGCAAGCGGCCAAACTAAATTGTCGCAGTTTCTTGACACCGGCCGATGTCGTCAATGGCGTTTACAAATTGAATTTGGCTTTCGTGGCCAATCTCTTCAACAATCATCCCGGTTTGGATCAGCCAGAACAGATTGAGGGTCTTGATACGATTGAGGAGACACGCGAGGAGAAAAGTGAGTTCATTTCGGTTGATTGAATGGCGAATGTGAAATCTAATTCCGTTATCTCTTCCACAGCCTACCGCAACTGGATGAATTCGATGGGTGTCTCGCCACACGTCAACTGGCTGTATTCCGATTTGGCCGATGGCTTAGTCATATTCCAATTGTTCGACATCATCAAGCCCGGCAGCGTCAACTGGAATCGTGTACATCGAAAATTCTCGCCATTGCGCAAATTCATGGAGAAATTAGAAAACTGCAATTATGCCATTGAATTAGGTAAACAATTGAAATTCTCATTGGTCGGCATTGCTGGACAGGATTTGAGCGATGGAAATGCCACATTGACATTAGGTAAGCGGGCGCTGAGTGAACACCTCAGATAGAACAACGATTCAAACATGGTTTTCAATTTGTTTTAGCGTTAATTTGGCAAATCATGCGCGCCTACACTCTGTCGATATTGTCCAGTTTGGCCAACAGCAACAGTCCAATCATCGAAAAAGAAATCGTCGCTTGGGTCAATTCGAAAGTTCAACAGGCTGGCAAGCAGTCGAGTCTGCGAAGCTTCCAAGATTCAACCATTTCCGACGGCAAAGTCGTCATCGATCTGGTGGACTCGATCAAACCAGGAAGCATCAACTACGACTTGGTCAAAACTGGCGGCACCGAAGAGGTAACTACTCAATCGAATCCTTTGTGGGTGAGAGCGATCTCTGACAGACATTCTCTTCGTTCGCAGGACAAGATCGCCAATGCCAAATATGCAATATCAATGGCCAGAAAGATCGGTGCTCGCGTATATGCCTTGCCCGAAGACATAACCGAAGTCAAGCCCAAAATGGTGATGACCGTTTTCGCCTGCTTGATGGCCATGGACTACGTTCCGAATATGGATTCCGTTAAAAATCAAAATAATGTAAATAATGGCGATCAACCGCAACCGGAGCAACAACAGTAGACCCTGTCGTGGTCGACACACAATTGCGGGACAAAAGAAATCCCAGAAGCAACAATAAACAAAATGAAAAATCATTCAACTTTCACATTGAGAAATGGCGAAAATGCAACCACTTGAGCGGTTCTCGCTCGACCCAATGAAGATGAATCAATTAATGTCATTCGTTATTTGGATGATGCGTGCATTTCTTTTCCGTGACCGGCTGGTGCCCCCATATTAAGTTTGTGCTCCGTGTGTGTGCGTGTTGTGTGCGTGTGCAATAATTTACAATTTAAACGAAAAAACCAAGTTAAACTTAATCATTATTTATAAACAAACAAAAAACCAACAAAATGAAATCAAGGAAACCAACAGAGAACGTTCAGAAAACTACTACTAGCTTCAAATTATTTGTATGAATTCAGCTTCCATGGAACTAGCCTGTGCTAGTCATTAATTAATTAATTAATTGGCAACAACAAAAAAACATATTCAAGCAAATTTTAGGCATTAAGGCGATGACATTTTTATGGAAATTGAGCAGAAGAGGCGAGGAGGTGAAAATATTTAGCAATTTGATGGAATTAATAAAATTAATATTTATGAAATTTTACGAAGAAAACGGATTTCAATCGATTTGGCTTGGCGTCGTTTTGAGCTCGATTTGGGCGAGTTTCGGGCTGGTTTCGGGCTAGTCCCGGACTCGATTCGGGCTTGTTTCGGACTCGTTTCGGGCTCGTTTCGGGCTCGTTTCGGGCTCG
>JANSTV010058179.1:0-12492 GCA_027564135.1 Lestremia cinerea | reverse complement strand
CATTTTTGGAGAAAGCATCAAACTAACAAACCGGCTCGATGTTTGTTTTGAACGTTCTGGGCCGAGGCTATTATTAACCGTCGCGGTTTATGTTCGGTTTCGACGAAAACAATTTTTCTGACATTTCGAGTGGCCACCGCGCGCTGTCCAATGTGAAAAATGACCTGCTGCCGCACGACGATCACCATTGTTTCGGCGCTTCTGTTGTTTTCTCACATTTTGGGCAATTTTCGTCAAATGACGATAATTTATCACTTGAATGCTATTGCGCAGTTGCAAAGCGAACCGTATCGGAGAGAAACTAATTGAATATTTTTCTTTGGATTTTTCCGCAGAGGATCGAAGGGCCGAAAATGCTCGTTGCCGGTTTACGCAGAGGACGATCCAAATGATTTTAGCGACCTGGGCATCGGCACCAGCAGCGCCAGCGGCAAAAGCAGTCTCTCTGAAGACTTTGACAATCACAGCGTCATCGTGAGTATTTGTGCAAAACCTTGACGGATATCGCCCAGTTTGAATGCAAATTGACATTTGCAAAGCGCTCTTATCGGCCGCACGGCGATAACGCGAATGTCAAACACACGTTAACTCGCGATGTTTTTGTTTGGAAAGTGCTGTCGCAGTCGCAATATCTCGTTGACATTTCGCTGGGCGATAACGATCGTCGCATTTAACGGAGGGGTATTGATTTGCATGATCGTTACAGAGTGACAATCCCGACATTGAGAAGCATTCGGACGGGGATGCCAACAGCAATCACGGTGAAAATGGAAACGGACGAGACTACATCTCCAGTCCGGGTTATGAGACATCCTCAAGCACAGCACCAGCATCGTCACCCGATCCTTGCGAATACACCTACGAGGGTGCCATTCAGGATTACAAATCAAGGGTGTCGCGAGCACAGTCCAACAGTGCATTCAACAGTTTCACCGGCACCTCAGCACCCTTCTCAAAAGACTCGACGCCAGATCGCTCCATTGACTCGAACGTTTCGGGATCTTTCATCCCGAAACACCGTGCATCGACAGCAAAGATCGAAGATCGCTTGGCCAATTTCACCATCAAGTCTGATGATCGTCCAGATGCGATCGCTGAGAAGAAGGACGTTCCGAAAGTGGACATTTTAAAGCGACGAGAATTGTTTGAAAAAGAAGTCGCCATGCAAGCGATCAGCGAAAAGCCGGTGGAGACGAAGGTGAAACCACCGCCGAGCGAGTTAACTTCGGCAATCAGCATCAAAGAGCGACTCTCCAATTTGGAAAAGCGTGATGATGTCAAGGATGCTGCGATCAAGAAATTGAATCGATTGGCCGGTGAGTTTGGCAGCGTCAAAGATCGTCTGACCAACATCGAGAATGGGGCTGCGGTGACATCGACCCCGGGGAAAATTCCGAGGATCGATGTGACGGTGGTGCCGTTGAAGGATCGCTTGTTACATCTGCAGTCGTCGGTTGAAGAGGCAGCTAAGCCTAGAGCTGAAGCGTACGTCGAACCAGAAGACAGCGGTATCCAGGTGGATGATTTGTTGTCCAGTTCAGACTCGTTGATTGAGGAACAGTTTGAAGTGGTTCTTCGGGAAGAGCCGGTTTATTTAGAAGCCATCGAGGAAGAGAAGGAGACCTCTCTGCCGCCAGTGGCAAAGAAGCCCGAGGTCCTGCCAAGGACCACCCGTCCGATCGCACCAGACTTGGTGAAAACCGTCGAGGAAATTAAGGATGTGCAGGAAGCAATGCAGAATCACGAAGAAACACCGTTGATCATCGATGACGAAGAAGAACCGGAACTGGAGGACGTGGACGAGGAGATTGACGATCAAGATGCGAGCGTAAGTCCGCCCATGGGCTCCAATCTAGTCAGTAGTCACGAACAAAACCACGAGAATATCGTGGCGGTGGTGGAGGAAACGGATGCAGCTGGTGTCGTAGATAACCCGCCGGCGGGCCAAACGGCGCCCGCTGATGTAGTCGTACTAACAACCGAACTAACCGATGTCGCTCAGGCGGCTGTAGTTAACCAGAAATTTCATGTAAATTCAACCAATGTAGAAAGTAATATTGATACAGCTGAGAGCGCGCATTCTGTAGAGGTTTCCGAACAGGACGATGGTGAATGCGTAGTCGATGGTCCCACATTGTCGCTGGTATGTGTCACCCCCACTGAGACCCTACCCGACATCGCTGTTGTGACGATAACTACCACGACATTCGGGGGCTCGCTTGATAACGTGAACAAGCCATCGGAAACGTTGCAAAGCAAAAATCATCGCTTGAAATGTCAAATCGTTGGGGTTCTGGAGAAAAATCGCAAGCCAGATGATGGGCTTGTTGCAGAAGCGACTGCACCCAGCGTGCCGACCACTGCGCCACCTATTTTAGCACCGTCGTCGCCACGAAGTCCTAGCAAATCCAAAAATATCTTTGATTTTATCAAATGGAATCTTCTCAATGAAAACGATGTGCCGTCCGGACCTCCAGAGTCTGCAGACAGCTCAAAGTTTTACGTTCCGTTGAGCGAGGACGAAGGCAACGCCGCGCAAGAGTCACAATCCCTAATTCGCGAGGCCGAAATCAATCGTTTGATCGACGAAGAGCTGAGCAAATTAAGCGAAGATGAAGGCAAATAGTTGATTATTCTTTCATTTTATCTTTTTTTTTATCGAAATGTTTCCATAAATTTATCGATTGAAGTTATTGTTTTTTTAAATTTTTTTTTTAAATTTTTTTTTTTAATTTTTTTTTTTTAATTTTCTTGATTTGCTCATTTTTGATTGCGACGCGCACCGCAACGCTTGCGAAATTCATCGGAAGAAAAAAAAATTGCGATTGTTTTTGCTGGTGGCGTCGATTTGATTGCGTCAGTGGTCGTGCAACGGTGTGTGGGCCATCGACGGGCGCACTTAACCATCTCCATTTCGTTGATCATTTTCTCTTTTCCTTCTCGAAAATTATTTATTATTTATTGGAATTGAAATGGAAATTGCTATTTAAGCCGAAATTATTGTTATGAATCGACATCGATTGGCCATCAGAAGAGCATGTTCAAGCGATGGCCTTCACCACATGCAATTACGCATCGCGATGATCGATTCGAGCGCTGAATCAAAGTAACTGAATAAATGTTGTTTGGAAAATGGAGCCTTAGGCGAATTTTGATGAGGTTTTTCAAAAATGAAAGGTCGTGTTTGAGGAAGGGATTGTTGAATTGAATCCCTTCGCCGTCCATTCGCTTCGTTGACAAATAAATACCGTTTCCCGTCGAACCTTGAACCATCCGACAGATCAACGAACCACTTAAACAGTTAAACAATCGTTCGACAACGGCAAAATTGTCATCATCATCATCATCATCGTCGACCAATGTCGAACACTTGCCATTCGGCTTCGCCAAAATGTTTACCCAAAACGAATGGTTTTGTTTTCTCAAAACAAACATCAAACGAAATCGACTGAACGCAAAAGCAGTTAATAAAACAAAACCAAACAAACAAATCGCCGTTGCATGTTTATTTCGAGAACGCTGAAACGATCAACAATACGAAAATGAAACGATCGACCGGGAAATATCGAAACGCAATTCTGATGACTTCATCGATCGCGCTCATTGTGTGATGGTGCATTGTTCGGTTGAGGCGGTCCGGTCGGCACTCGCATTGTGCATGTCGATGTCTTGTCGACTGGTTCTCATGATGTAATTGGGCAGCTAGTAGTGTTTAACGAATGTCATTCAAAGGTAGCTCGTTGTAAAACAGGTGCTTTGCGGTTTTGTGGGAATCGATTCGGTGATCCGGTGATGGGATTTAGGTCTTTTAAGTGGAGATTTTTCAGCTGAAATCTCGACACTTTTGGAGAGTTTCAAAGAGTTTCATGTTAAATGCAAGCATTTTTATTGTTCGCTGCTTGTTCAGAGCTCTCCGAAATTTCATTCATTTCTGCTTCGCTGGCAAACGCCCCTCCAAATCAATTTTCTTCGCAAAATCGCAAACACCTGATATTTTTGTGTAAAATTTAAAGAATTTTCGATCTAAAAAAAAATCTATTTAAAAGAAAAATTTATTAAAAAAAAAAAAAAACAAACAAACAAAAATTAATTCAAAAATATTTATGTCAAATTGTTGTTGTTCGGTGAATGAGCCGCATCCAAATGAAAAGTCGGAGAAAAAAATGTTGAACAAAAATTATTAGCGAGTGGAACCATTGATGCAATGAAACCATGGAATACAAAGGATTATTTATGTACATAAATCAGCCATTTGTTTCTTTCTTCTTCATCTTCTCATTCTTTCACTTGATCACCTCTTGTGCTCTGTCGGTTTTGGTCTATCAACGAAATCGTTCAATGCTTTCTTGACGACAGCGGCTAGGCATTGGATTCGCACGGTAATGTTCCCGTTCGAGGTAAGCTAGAAAGGTAAATTAGTTGGAATGCATCTGTAGACAGAGGCAGCTCGTATCGGGGGCAACCCCGAAACTGAGTTGCCGCTGCGTAGTAGTTGGATTTGCATCATTGCTTTTAACAAAATTCAGGCGTTTATTCATTTGCTTATTCTTCACCTCACCAATTTGCATGCGACCGGTGTTGGATCGCAGGATTGTGCACGAATTGCTTCTTTTCGGAAAAGAAAATACATTTCTAATCGTTTTGTTAATTTGACAGGTAATTGAGGCGCTGGACATCGCATTGCAGGCAATTGATGAGAAAGTCGTTGAGTCGACGGTGCCCATTATGAAGCCGTTCATTTTGCCGTCCGAACGAGAAAGGATTTACGAAGAAATCGAAGAGTTCAGCCCGAAAAAGAGCCCGGAGAAATTGAAGATGGTCGCCATTGAGGAGCCGCACTATCAAGTGCCCAAGCGATCAGAGCCGTACTACGAGGTGCCGAAATCCAAGCCGATTCCGGTCTACGAGAATGTTGACATGTACTACGACAGTACGTCATCAACCCAGAAATACAGCACCGGTGAGCCAATGACGCCATTTGCGATCGATATTGGTCAGCGAACGATGGAACCACCGAAGGAAAAACCACCCCCGCCACCGGCTGAATCCACAGACGAAGAGACCGAAGTGGAATTGCCGAAAGATGCGATGAAACGAATGAACTCGACGAAACGAATTAAGAAGGAGATTCGCAACAAACGATCGAGTTTTTTAGGCATTGAAGGTGCCGTCGATGACGATAGTTTTCTAGAGTTAACCGTGGCACCTCCGCCAGACATGGCGGCATTCATTCAGGAAGAACGTCGTCTGGAGAAGCAGATGTACATCAAGGCAGGACTGTATGACAGCTCAGACACAGCGGACAGCCGAGACTCGGGCGTGTCAGAGAATCATTCGCGACAAAGCAGCGAACCCGCTACAACTTCATCGGAGGAACACGAAGCGGATGCTGATCGTTCAGCAGCCGAATTAGTGGACAATGGGAGCAACGAGGCCGAAGAGAGTCGCGTTGATGGCACCCAGAAGTGGGTGTTCAGCGATGGATTTAGCAATGCCGATGCCGATATCGACGTGGAAAACGATTTGATCTTGAAACACTTGGACGAACGTGAGCGCATGCGCAACTTTGAGGACCAGATGCGTGAACAGGAAGAGGTGCTGCGCGTTGAACGTGAACTATTGCAACTTGAACAGGAAGAGTTGAAGCGGCAACGGGAGAATTTGATGAATCGAAAAGCTTTTGTCAGACGTTCCGCTGAGGATGAGGTTGATCATCGTCGCTCTTTGCAGAGCCTCCAGGATGTGGATTCTTCATCGACGAACCTCTACGTGAATGTGCCAACGCAGTACAACGTCTACCAAGTGCAGACGGATTATCGCAAATCGATGCCGAATCTGCAAGACATGACTGGCCTACAAGACTACGACGAGCCAAAGCGTGCACCTCCCATTCCCCCCGCTAAGCCATTGCGCGCCCAAGAATATCTGCGATACAACAGTCGTCTTGCCGCCCGCAATCAATCTGTGCCGATGCACTTGAATGCGGTTCACCATCACTCCCCCGCCGAAGAATTCGTTCCGTTGCGGTCCAATCAGACCAGCTCACAATCACAGCAATACGGCAACATGTCACGACACACGTTGCATGCGTTAAGCGCCGTACCCAAGCCAAAGCTCCAAGAGCAATGGATCCAGCAACAGCGCATCGAACAGGATAACGGCTGGCGACGCAATTCCGACTACGTCAACACCGACGCGTACGTTCGGCATTCTGTTGGCAAGTTGGGTGATGCGTGGCTGGCACAGCAGCAGAAACGGACGTCTGATCCGCAAGGGTTCAACTATAACAACCACTGGCTCATTCAGGAGGCTGAGCAACGACGCATCGATCAGCAACGTCGCTCCACAGTTATTCCACGGAAGGGCAGCAGCGACAATAAGCCTCTGCCAGAAGCTGTCATTCAAACATTGACGCAACGAGTGCAGAACCGATTGAGCGATCGCAAAAGGTAACTTTTCTCCGTGAGATTCTCTCCAGGACGATATTTTCAACATTCATTTCCTTCACAGATTCGATCCGCATGTTCACCACCACCACCATCAACCCGTGCTCGCCAACACCACCGAACAAGTGGTCGCACCGATCCACCATCACCACATCCACAATCACCACCTCGCCCAGCGGCAGATGGCTGAATCCCCAAAGGAGATTCTCAGCGTCAGCGGCAAGAAGAAGTGCTCGTACTGCGGCGATGAGCTTGGTGAGTGGCGCCCCCCTCACGGGAAAACCAAGAAATTTATCTAATTTTAATGTTCCTTTCAGGACGCGGAGCGGCGATGATAATCGAAAGCTTGCGTTTGTTCTACCACTTGGATTGCTTCAAGTGTAGCGTGTGTCGCGTCCAATTGGGCGACGGCATCACTGGAGCCGATGTACGCGTGCGCAATCACAAACTCCACTGCAACAATTGCTTTTCCAGCGATGACGGTGTCAAGTTCAGTTGCGTGTGAACGCCTTCCTGCCGAATTTAGTATTTAAATCTCAAGTATTTTGGGTGAAGCGTTTGAGGGATTCGTGGCGGACGGCCCGTTGACGTCGATGCCAATATGGAAATTTTCTGTAAATTATTCTGTGAAAATTGGCTGCGAACAAACGATTATTGTCTTCGGTTCGCAGCTGGTCGGGGCGCACCGGCGCATGGCTTTGTGTAAATAAGAGTTAAATGTGAACGCAGAGAGGAATTTATTTTATTTTAATTATTATTTTTTTTTTTTTGTAATTTCAATTATAATTTTCTTTTTAAGTTTTCGAACTCTTTGAAATAAAATTCAGAAAAAAAAACAACAAAAATCTTTTAATTCCCTCTCTTTTCTGAGCAAGGCGATTGCCGAGTTCTAGGCGTTATGCCGTGTTGAAAGCTTGCCGATGGAAATGCCAAGCGTTTCAATTGTCTGGAATCGAATTGATCGCTGCTTCAGTTGAAGAAAAACGATCGTCTCGACTCTGATCTTCGGATGTTGGATTGACTGGCCCTCTCCCTGACTTCACCAGAAAGTGAGCAAGAAAGAACCCCCACCACAAACAACCACAGTTCCATATCAATGGCGTCAATGCAAGCGAAACAAAATAGCTTGCGCAATGCATTCATCAATCAAACTATCACACTTGACATGTCAAACAATCGATTGAGATTGACATCATGCGCCAACAACACAAATCGACCCAACGATTGTAGCCAACAAAATGCGAAAACAAATCGTCGTGATGGAAAATTTCAAGTCACTGAACCCATGTTGGTCAATCGGGAATCGATCGGCCGATTCCGAAGACCGTGCTTGGTTCAAAATGGAGCAAAACTCAATGAGAAACTGCACAATATCGTTGACTGCATGTCCGCATGCACGGACTCACGATCCAGATTGCCGTTTAGCGATAAACCACCGTCGGCTGACTCGCACAGTGGCTGACCCCTTTTCGCATCATCGAAAAAATGCGTTATCGACGAAGGTGCGTGTGTACGCGATCACTCACAGCGTCATCACATGCCATTCAGCTGAACTTTGATTGACGGCGGCGGCGGCAGTGAATTCAGCGAAAATCGCTTCAGCCTTCGAATGAACGGCATCCCCCGTCGATACAATTGTCGAATGATTGACAGCTGGTGCTGGATGCAAGGCCACCACTGTCTGATTGACAATTGCAATGTGCAATACAATACAAACGCGTGCCGTGTTGCAATCCGGCATTGCCGTTATCGGTCTCAGCCGACTGTTGTTGTTGTGCTTTCGAGACACATCATGCGGATGAGCAATGGATCGCCCAGCAAAAAAAAACCCGAATGGAAAAAAAAAACTTTAATTTTGACTGGAAATCAAAAGAAAAACAACGAGTGAGCTGCCAACGGAATGGAAAAAAACGTCGAATGGGCGAGGACGAGAACGGGATAAACAGCTCGGCAGAACCGCTACGTGCTGATCATCATTCGGGTCCGAGTGTCTGTGTGAGGGTGCAAGACTGTGTGCGTGTGGTGTTGGTGTGTCATTGCGGCGTTTCAACAACAAAAATTCGGTCGCTGAGACATCAATTGGTGATAGCACATGACACCGAACGGACAAGCACGTCGACAAGGCATTCAGCATTGACGAGAATCCGTTGTTTTCTTATTTGCGTTCAGCCAAGATTTTGTTGATTTTTTGATTTTTGATTTTAATTAATTCGCAAAGTGAACCATTTGTCGAACGTTTTTCGTTGTTTCTCTTTCTGGAAAAACGATTTGCAGTGAAGTGATTCGATTGTATTGACGTTGATCTGTCAAGTGACCGTACGAGTTCCCGACCAAGCCGAAACCATGAATTCCATCGATATCTACAATGCGCATCTGCGCATGAAACACGCGAATCGCGACTACAATTGCAATGTCAATTATTTCAAACCGAAAAAAGGTGAGTTGATTAGAGCTCGCGTGACTCATTGCCGAAAATTGTTGTTTTTCTGGAGTTGACGTTTGACATCGGCGACTGGATGACGCATTAGGAGGTCGTGTGGAAAGCAGTGATAACGTTGTTTTTTTCTTTCCCTCCTGGAGACGGCGGTGACGCGATATTTTTCTCCAAAAAAAAATCGTTTCGAAACTGTCAGAGTGGATGTTTGTCGTCGACGTCAACGCAAGAGCATTGGCACGAACTGATCATTGCCTATGCAATCATTCAGCTTTCCAATGGCACCCCAACCGATCACGTTCATTAACAAAAACCGATCAAGCACAAAATCAAATTCAATTCAAGCAAATTTGCTGATAAATCATGCGATATTTTGAGCCATCGAAAGGGCAAAGGCTAACGCAGAAATGGGCGATAATTTTTTTCCGCTCGTTTGCTTCATGCGGCTGTGTAGAGTGTGGCTTTCACAAACTGTGAAATTTATTGATTTTCCTCTTCAAAGTTCGAACGTCTCATTGTTCCATCGCGTCGTCGACGTCGTAGCATAATCCCAATCGCAGGCTTATCACTTGACTTGTTGTCAATGCGTTTCGTTTATCAATTCGCAAAGTCGACCAGCGCGAACGAAAACGGGACCTTCCTCGAAACGTACGATCTGCTGGACGATAATGTAATGCATTTTGTTTATTCGAAATTCGTTTGGCGAGTTGTTTACAAAATGCATGTGAATTTATTGGGATGAGCTGCCGACCCCTTCGCCTGAGTTCTGCATCTGAAAGGTGGCTTGCGTCTTGTCAATCGACGTCCCTTGTCATCGTCACCGCTAAATTGCAAAATTCAGCGAAATTCAGTTTATAGCTTTTGCGATGAATGCATGCATTTTTTTCACTTGACGCAGCGATTAGTTTTTCACTTCTTTTCTTTTTTGTTGCGGCTTTGCTCGATCGGCGGCAAAACAATGTGAAAAATTGTCAGCTGATTGGAATAGTTGTGAAACGAATTTGAACCGGTTTGCGTGATGAAGGAACCTCCAGAAGCCAGAATCCATAATTTTCTAACGAGATCTTTCCTTTCAGGCGACAAGCCGTTATCCGAGGAGGAATCCGCCGCCATTCGTATGAAATTTCCAACCAAAATTCCGGTAAGAACCGATTGCCGGCAAGCCGCTTGAGTGGCTTCTAATCGCCTTGCACTTCACAGATCATCGTCGAGCGCTTCTCCAAAGAAACTGACTTGCCGCTGTTGGACAAACGGAAATTCCTGGTTCCACAAGAGCTGACAATGTCGCAGTTCGTGTCGATCATCCGGAATCGAATGAAGATCGGACCGAGCAAGGCGCTGTTTCTGTTGGTCAACAATCGGTCAATGGTGTCGCTGAGCAAGTCCCTGGCAGAGATCTACTGCGAGAATCGCCACCACGATGGCTTCCTCTACATCACATATGCGTCGCAGGAGGTGTTCGGTTAGAGACGCAAGGACGTGCCAAGGTGAGTTATTGTCAAAGGCAACCTTGGAAAAGGACATGTCCTGCGATGTCACGATATCGCAATCGTCGTTTGGGTCACCAAACGATTCCCTCCGCGTCCGGAATGCATCGCAAACGCACCGATGATAAACAACCGTTATTTCTCCGCAAGCCGATTGCATTATCACGAATCGCAACAGAAATTTACAAAATAGGCACATTGTTGTCATTGTTGACTTGCGCCGCTAGTGCAATCGCATGCATTCATTGGCGGACGTGCGCTTACCGATGATGATGTCCGAAACAGTCGATCGGTCGCGTGGTTATCTCAATTAATTGAATTTGATTGTTTGCTGTGTTTTTTTCTGTTATTGAGCCATTTCGCGGTGACCCCCAACCGGAGGATATCAAAAAATGTAAATAATTCTATTTATTTTCATTATCACAATTGGCTTCAGATGGGCTGTCTCAAACCACCCCCCTCCACAGCTCGACCAAACAGATTTCGATTGGTTTTTTTCTTTTTTGTTATTTGTTTTGTTCGATTCGCGGGCGAATAAACAATGTCTATTTTGGGAGCGAAACGCACTGCCATTGGCCCAAGCGCGATTGGCACATTGAAGGCAAATCCGGAATGTGAGCTACCGAATTTTCGGTCGAGATAACACATGCCGGTGACCTTCCCATTGGTTTGTTTGCGATTCACGATGATGTTGGGTAAACAATGATCTTGCCGGTCGGCTTCCATAGGGTCGTGAGCTTTCGAAATTCGAAAATATTCCTGAAAAAATTCCTTGCGGGAAAACATTCGTCAACAGGCGATGACCTTTCAAACTAATCCAAATGTTTTGTTTCATTTTCAGACACAACAAATTGCAGCACATCGATCATCATTCGATGCGTCAAATGATGGACAACAATCGAGATCGTTAATCGCCTTCCAGACGAAAAATCCATGGAAATCCAACAACAACAAACTTATGTGATATTGATTTATGATTAATTGTTAGCTTCCTCTTGTTGCCCCTTCGGCAACTAGCCTGGGCACTCATCCTATTTTCGTTCTCTACTTCGCTGCAGCGCGAATGTCATCCCCATTTTCCTTCTCCACCAGCCTTGCCACCCCGATCCCCACATCTTCATTACATGTAATGTGTCCGAGTCATTAGCGACAGATTTAGATTTAATCCAGTTGGCCGTTAAGCTTTTGATACGTCACTGTTGTCGTCGTCGTCGTCGTCGTCATTGTCATTATTATTGCATTATTTTTCTTATTTTTATAATTTTTATTTTTACTCTTTGCCTAGTTCGTAAGTTGAGTGATTTAATGAATGAAATGTTTTATGGAAATTATACGTTGTTTCTTTTGTGGAGAGAAGAGAGCGGAGGCTAATAGGTCATTGACCAGGGACTTTTTGAGGGCAGAGGATGTTCGGGGTCTTATGCTAAAGGTCGGAGATGATAGTGGGGAGCTAGTCGATGCCCCAAGAATATTCGATACGATCAAAATTCGAGCAACTTCGACCATAAGCTGCAGTACCGTCGTTCGAAAATGCTGGGCGTCTCCATCCATCGACTCTTTGACACTTCTCTTGCGCTCTGATAACGCACTCGTTCACTCACCGAACGTATCCGAACGTCAACAAAACATTGAAAAAGTGATGTTTCTGCCAAACGACTAAACAATGACTGTGTATAATTAAATTAAAAATAAAAATGATGTAAACCGATTGGGAGCGCAGGGGACGTTAATCAAAAACAGGAAGTTTCACGTTGTGAATTCATCGCAAGTGTTGGAGTTGACAGGGGAAATTGTGCCATTTGGGAATTGATTTAAAAGTTTTTTGGGGCAAAAGTGCAATCGTTCGGTTTAACCTGAGGAGCAGTTCGAAGGAAGGATAGCAAATCGATTGGATTTGAAATTGCCCCGTTTGATTGTTCAACGAGGACGAGTCCAAAGCAGTTGCTACCGCAAGGGCAGTTACGTAACGCGTGAGGCAATCGGCCGCTGATAAGCATCGACATCGATTTAGTAAGCTCGCGATTCGTGTGGCGGAAGAGGTGAGAACAGAGTGTGAGTGACAGCTATGCTGTTGACGCTGTTTTACGCGGGTGCGACATGGATGCAATCATGGCGGATGCGTTCC
>JANSTV010058168.1:0-12493 GCA_027564135.1 Lestremia cinerea | reverse complement strand
GATGTATTTTCCAAACATTGATTCTCATCGAATCATTTGGCATTCAGCATTGCCATGAGCATCGGCATCGGCACCAGCATCACCATTCGGAATCGTATTCTCATTCAAAATTCATACACATTCACATATTTTCATAATAATTGCTCAAATGATTCCATGGAATTTGCTGTCGATTCAGAGCCCTTCACGAATTATTTCGATAATTACAGCACATCGCAATAACAGCGCGTTCGAGATGTAACACATTCCGATTTTACGCATGGAAACAACAACCAAATATAAATCAACGGAACGGTTTTCTACTTTCCCCACAAAAAAACGGGAAAATTTTTTTGAAAGGTATTTTCATTCATCTCGTAACGTTAGCATTCATTGCCGTCCGCGACTTTGACAAACCTTTAATCAAAGTAGAAAATTATTCATAAATTGGAGGAGAATTCTATGGAAAAAACTACACGTAATTGAAATAATCAGACAAAGAAGATTTCAGTTAAAAGTGAATGAAATGATTATACTCGGAAGCAATATCACCATTACGACCGTCACGTTCACAAATAGCAAGCAGCCAACCGACAGAGAAATCTGACTGGAACATGCGAAATACACGCGAGGGAAACAAATAAATCACTCAATTGTTTTATCTTTGGCTTTGACTTTCTCTCTCTCTCACTCTATCTCTCTCGCTCTCTCTCGCTCTCTCTCGCTCTCTCTCACTCTCACTCTCTCTCTATCTTGGTCGATGACATTCGCGATAGAGTATGAACAAAGAGAGCTCGACTCAAAACGGTTCCCATTTCAGATGTGGAAACTGTAACTGAGAGAGATAGAGAAAGAAAGAGAGAAGAAAAAAGGCATAAAACATAATATTTAAATGCGACGATACTTGGAGCTATTTTTTTGCAATTTTGAAAACATAAAAGAGAAATTCCTTCAGTTTGAACACTGTGCGATGCTTACTCGCTCGCGTTGTTGTTTGTTGTTGTTCGCCATCGTCGGGGACATTCTCAGTCTTCGCCGTTGTGGTGTTAGTCAGTGTCGTCGTCTATGCTCAATAGCATTCTTATACTCAATAAATGTAAGGCGTAACTTTAACCCTTTGACGACCACTATAATCGAAGCAGAAAACACAAATGCCAAGATAAGTGGCCGGCTTTCAATATGCCGAACAATAGCAACAACAACACATCGTCATTGTGTAACCAAAATCGAAACCTGCATTCGAGAGCAGGTGACATTTATCTCTGTCGAACCGCATGAATGAAGAGTCGATTCGAAATCACCAACACTCAAGGTTGACCGTTGCCAGTTGTCACAGGGTTAAAGCGAGCGATCACTAACCGTGATATTATGCAAAAGTATGCTTTGTGGGATAAACCATTGCATAAAGTGGTTTTTGTAAAATATCACGCTTGAATCGTATGATTATTTGGTTTTTAACGGTTCTTAGAAAACCTTCCAAGTTAAACTAACAACTGGCTCTCCATTTGCATGGAATGTGTGATGTTTGCATTGTTTGCGATGATGGTGATGTGAGTGGGTGTTTGTGTGTGCGCTCGACTCCGTTTCCGCTTCATGCATTTATAACAAGGATATGGCAATTGATTTAAGAACACGTTCAATAACAATCGACGATAAATCACTTTGTATGCACTGACATGAGAATATCGCTTGAGACCCGTCTCCTTTCCCAAGCACGCGGTATCATCTCGGAATTGTGGTGGGCGACGGGGGGAAACGCCACTTGGAACGATGTCATAGAGCTTCCTGTGTACTCAATTCACTTGGACGGCGCATTGTGTCTGATCGACCACCATCGAAAATGTCACAGACTTTTCGGATGTTTCGTTCATTGTTTAATATTTCGGTAAACGGGATTATTTCCTACGGAAAGAAGATGTTTCGGTGACGATTTCCCTCATCATTCGGTTTGTGCGATCTGTCGGTTTTCCTCTCCACATTTCTTTCTCGTGACCAATCGAGCCAGCGTGTGGTGAGTTGGCTTTATTTTTCCCTTCTTTTTTGGTCTTTCTTCTGCATCCGTGGCTTCTTATCCAACATCGATATTTTGATTTCGTTTCGACCTAGTAGCTGCTCGGCATTGTTCATTCATACAAAATTTATTTGTTTATTTTTATACTTATGCCAATGTCAATCAATTCATTTTTTGTGCCATCACTTTGGTCTTTTTTCCGTTCCATCGTCTTGTCGTTTTATCATTTTATGTTCAGCCGTTTTGAATGATGGTTAACAACATACAAATGATAAGGACAGTAAACAAACGAATAAACGAATGAAATTCGGAGCGACGCACAATTTATAATTCATTTTTTGCCATCACATCTCTTATTTTGTACTGGCTGACTGATCTTCTGAATTTATGCTTGTTTAATTTTTTCGTCTTTGATGAAATTCAACGACATTTTTATTTTTGGTTGGGTCCTCGTTGTCTGTGCCGCAGACTAGTATGAGTGCGTATGCTGTGAAACCGTAGTTGAGGCCGTCGTTGTTTTTTATCTCGTTTTTTTCCCTCGGTTTTTTTCTTCATTTTATTCGTTTTTCCTCTTTCTGTGAATGTGACGGCATGAAGAAAATGGTTTGTGTGTGTGTGTGTGTGTTGTCGTTTCACAAAGGTCGTTGATTTCTTCTCTTTTGAATGCTTCTGGTGTGAATTTTTCTCGTTTGTCAGCATCAAACCAGAGCGAGGCAAACCAAATCAAAGCAAATCAAAATCGACCCGTACGACACAGAGCAGTAACAATGCCAAACCCAAAATGAAATATAAATATGTCATAACAAATTGGCAAAGAAATACCCAAGTCCTTTTGGTGGGGCTGTCAATGGTGTTAAATTTCGAAAGGGACCAAATTATATGCAAAAGAGACTTTGGCTTAACTCCCTGCCTCCCAAACGATCGACCGACCAACCGGCCGGCTTTCCGGCGACTACATGCCCACAACAAAATACCCTTATTTTCATTAAATTAATCAGACAACAAAACAGTATTTTATGAGAAATTGATTGTTGTTTTTGCTATCGTTCAAAGGCAGAACAAAAAGCGCACCGCACCATTTCATGCGAAGTCGTCTTCCAGCACCTGAACCAAAATCCACTACGATCTAATTATTTCGGTTGAACATTTTTTATTTGTTTGTGCTCCTGTTACATTGGTATGTGTCTCATGTGTTGCCTTTCAATTTTGGGAACAGCACAACAATAATAGCAACGAGAATAAACGAAATTACGATGTCGGGTACGGTCCCATTGACTACCATCCTCTATGCCTCCCTCAGCATAATATAGGCACCTGTTTTCCATTACGAAGACAATATTATTTTTGACTTTTGAACCCACGCACCAAATTAAATTTAGTCACACACTGATGTTTGCACCATGTTTTTCTTTGTCGTCGTCATCATCGTCATCGTCGTCATCGTCGTCATCGCCATCGTTGTCACATATCAATGAACCATTTATATCGAATGAAACAACACTGATGGCGATGACGACGATTATGCCAGCGGTGTTGGTGGTGCAGACGACGATGACAAAAACAAATAAACAAATGAGACGTGTGTGCAAGTGGTGGGGCATCCAATTCTTTTCTCGAGAAGCATGGGGAGGGGGGGGGGACGGTTTGGTTCGCATCGACAGATTACTGTTCGAGAACAATCTCTTTACCCTCTGTTCGATCTTCGAACGTCGACATTTCAATGAAAAGATTCTAATCATTTTCAACATTCGGTTGAGGCTGGAGCGCATGCATCGCAGAAGATCACAGATGCGATACCATTAACTAACCGAATAACCCAACCGCATGAATTAGTGAACAGTTTTCAGCATGCCAGTGCCACAGTCGGTTTTGATTAGACCGTCAAAAATGACAACAACAAAGACGGGCGTTAAGTAATTTATGAAATGTTTCTCGAAAAGCACTTTTCCGAATAACATTAGTTCGTGAATGTTCCTGTGATGTACTTGAACTTGTCAGAAAATTACTTATTCATTTTCGACAAGAAAAATATATTTTAAATAAATCATGTTTTTCTAACGAAATGGAAAAGTTACTTGCTTTCTCCTTCGCTCAGAATTCATCCTTCCATTTATGCCATCCATCAATTCACTAGCTGGGGCATTGCCATTCTCGCTCATACCCGATTTCGCCGATACCCACCACCCGCTCAAACCAATGCCACCAGCCCACAGCCACAATCGTTGAATGAGCCAACCGCCAAAGCCACCCATTTTTCTCTTCTTCACCCTCGCGTTTCTCGCGTCCAAAACGAAAAACCGAAAACGAAAACCAAAACCAAATATTCCAAGTATTTTGAAATGAATATAAAATGAAGAAAATTATTCGACGATTTTAGTCGTCTTTATTTAATTTTTGTTGATATTTGCGACTTAGAATTTATCAAGAAAATCTTGGTCCAGAATAAAAATAAAAGAGAAAAAAGCTGGAAATGGAGGGAAAAGTCATTTGAACGCATAATTCGTTATCGTTATCGTCATCGGCATCTTTCCCGTCATCGTTCACATCATCTCACCGTTGCGCGAACGAACGTTGCTGTACAAATACCTCAGGGGAGACCATGGTGAAGGATGTCGGTGAAATAATATATAAATAATATTCGTCATAATCTCATTTCGAAAATTGTTACATTTTATTCTGATGCTTTCCATTTCGCTTGGTTTCGCTACGTTTTTTATGTATTATTAGTGTATTGTATTGAATTTAGTATCGGATATCATTCAACGACATTATCTCGCACTTACTCGATTTAGTCTAGCAACGTTCAGTCTGCCACAATCACATCCGAGCGACATTCTCGCGATGAAGTGAATGAAATGAAAGGGCAGGAATTGGAATGGATGGCTGTATGGAAATCTACTACACGGATTTTCATTCATAGCCAGAATTTAGGCAGATACTATTATGATTATGTTTATTATTATGATCATTATAATTCATTCTGAGGCATATTATGTATGTGATTCGATTCAGTGAAGAATATAAACAAATTTCTGCCCGAAATGGCTGCTCATGTGCGAGCGAGCAATTTGTCGGGGTATTTCAATCATGGGAAAATCGGATTAAAATCTCGTATGCTTGTACGCTTCCACTATCACTGCACTCTAATTTGCCCTGTCACAATTTTCGCCTCTGGACGAAATTACTCTTGCTATGATGCCCACCGACTGCCAAAGAGAAACCGCCCGTTAAGCTCGTACAATTTCAATCGATCGACTCGATTTATTCGATTTATTAAGTCGAACATTTATTGTTGGCATATTATTTTCATATGAAATGAGGACCAGCAAACCTAACTAACCCGACAAACCATCCAACACATTTGCATATCATCAGAAAAAGCATTAGACAACGGCTCAATATGCTATGCTCATCGGCGCTGCTGCTGACGTTGAATGTTACCGTTATCATATTGAATCACATCACATCACATCACATCACATCGCCCATAATGTCTATTACCATGAGACCACTTGTATTTCAATTAAATCAAAGCGCTTCCAAAATGCATGAGCCATCAATTCAGAATGGGGAAACATCAACCCAATGACTGAATTGAATTTTGTCGAAACGAAACGAGCTTTCGTACAATATTCGCATGCGAAAGGCCCCGTTCATTATCGTTTCTTCATTAGAATTCAATGTTTGAGCAAAAGCGACGAACGACACACAATAACTACCAATTATTGTTTGATTAACAATTTTCAATTTTCCAAAAGGAGAAGGAGAAGAAGAAGAAGAAGAAAAAGAAAAAGAAGAAGAAGAAGAAGAAGAAGAAGAAGACGAGAAGATGAAAAACAGAAGGCACCGCGCTCTCACCAGAAATCATAATTGAACGCCTTATTAGGAAATTTCCAGAAAATCGTCAATTCAAATCTCTGTAAATGGCAATGGCATTGAATGTTCTAATACGAGCATCTTTAGGGTTATGTTTCCAGATTACGAATTTCAAATACCTGAGAATTCTCCTTATTAAATATTCCTCCAGACCAAATCGATGTAATGAACATTTTGAACTCACAATAAAACAAACTGGGGCAAAGAGCTAACGGAATATCGCATCTGTAGCAACATTTCTGTAAAAATGAACATTTTTTCATCGTTTTTTTCGTGCTTGCCATTTTTTTCTCTTTTTTCCAATTTGTTTGTGATGAAACGAATCAAGGTGGGTTAATTAGCCTCTTTTGATATTGTGATTAATATGAATGAATACATCACGAAGGGGGAATTTCATTTTCTTTGTTGGCGTTTTTTCTCGTCTTTTTCCTCTTGCTTCGGCTCCAACTCCAGTTGTTGTTGCTGCAATTTCGCTGGCTTTCGTCGGCATTCAATAGACAACATCGTAGCGAAATCAAGTCAAACTTCTGTGTATGTGTGTGTGTGTGTATGCTTGTGCTCAGCAAATGGCTGCGAGAGACGGGAAAAAAACGGAAATAATTTCGAAGAAATTTCGTGACATCATCAACAGAAATACACAGAAATGGCTAAATTTACGCTCTGCTTTAATTATTGTGCTTCTTTATTCGGTCAACTTATTTGGTTGGTTGTATTTCCGTTTTTCTCGCTTGCGACCGCAAGCATACACAAACACTCAGACGGAGTCATAATACACATACACGCACGCATTCAGCTGAAACAGCACAGGATGAAAGAGGTCGCCGCACATTCGTAGCCGAAGAGATATTGGCGAATGCGTAAATAAAGAAATGCGATGAATAGACCGATCCAGAGTTGCGTGACAGGGCGGAGGTGCCACCGTCGCAAGACCGACAAGTCAATATCTAAATTTGATGATTATGCCGTTTATGTTTTGAGACTCGATTCTCATATGAAAAATTCACACTAGGACTTTTGCTTTTCTGCCCTTTTGTAAATCTATTTAATTTCGCTAATTAGCCAAATGGATCGCATACTTACGTCACGCATTGAGCGAACCGAATTGCCAGTTCTGTCAAGGCACTTTTCGAGCTACTAAATGGAGCGAGGAAAAAATATATTGCCATTGCTATACCTCAGTTGGAGATTGTAACAAAGTCCTTAATGCATCCATAAACTTCTACTTCAACAATCATTAAATCGGTCTTATCTTTCATGCTCGACCGCAAGACTCCTTCGCAATTCAAAATCATTTCACAAGTGTTCAGCCGATGTACGAACAGGCCAGGCAGAGCACCAACAGTATTAATAATTAAAAATACCAAGACATTTATTATATTCGCATTATGACCCGATAGAAAGTCGAGTGCATTGCATAATAACGTGTCTCGAGGAAACTAACTAATTTCGAAATGCTTTCGCTCATCGCTCATCTGTTTCATCTGTCCGCCTTGTTCTCTTCATCTTCATTTGGTGTTCGCCATTGCCATTGCAATCGCCGTCGCTCCAAATGGAAATCATTTTTCATTCTTTCTCAAAAACTGTATCTTTATCGCAATCGCAGCAGTGGAATGAACCATTCATCGTGCTCTCATCGTTTGTTACATTTGATGTTGAAAAAGCGAAAAGTTGAAAGAGGAAAATGAATCGAACGAGAGAATTCCCCATGAAAAATTAGTTTATTCATAATTTCCGATTCGTTTTTAACACTTGAACCGTTAACCGACAAATTCAGTACCAATTCACCGTTGCCCACAAACTGTTATCCATCAAACCTCAGACTAATTAATGTTCATCGTTTTACTTTCACAACTTTGACTATCATCGCAAATTGGGTGGCGTTACTCGCGTAAAGAGACACAGCGTGCTATTTACAATCATTTGCTCTTGTTTCATCCATCGTTTTTTTGTTGTTTTTCTTCCCTCGTTTTCTGTCGTTCATTTTGTATTCTCTATTTTCGCTGAGCTTTTGTTTTTATTTTGCGCTGTTCACCATTCATCGTGCCATGCATCACCTTTGAATTGGTCTCGAATGGTCGAAAGCATCATCAGTCGCAGAGCGCATTCACGATAATAAATGATAAAAAGTACATGGAAATAGATTTTGCTCCATCAAACCAGTCAACCCATCATGATTTATTTTCATTTGCATAGTAATTGCTGTCATACTCATAATTTGCTTTTCATCTTGTGCTCGTCTAAGATTACCGTTTCAACCAAACACGATACGAGTATGTTTGTGTAAGTGTGTGTGTGATTCGATTCAATTTTCTCAGCACCGACGACTACGACGACAACAACGATCACCATCATTGTCACGATCACCGTTCACCATAGCCATCTTCGTTATCATCAAAACACTCATAATTATTCTCAGCCCATAGAACAAGTTTTTCTCTTTTCTTTTTTCGTTATCGTAGAGAGAATTGGTTTTGAAGTGAAGAAAAGAAAAAATACGAAAATAAAATACATTTTTTTTCTCATTTTTCCTTCGCTCGTCTTCTCAATACTCATTTGGTTGGCTCGTTGGCTCGCCGGCGCTTCGTTACTGTGTATTGTGCCACTTCAATATTCAGATGGATCAATAAGACCAACAAAAGGATGGCGCGCTGAACATAAAGCCGCAAGAACATTAGGCATCATAATGGGAGTGTTTCTTTTATGCTGGTTACCATTTTTCCTGTGGTAAGTGTACTCGTTTTTATTCTATTTTCAGTGTGATTCCCTTTGCTCGTGTTCATGTCGATTTCATTTGATTCCGTTTTTCCTCTCATTTTTATTTCTTTACCGTATTCTTCCTTCTTTTGTCATTATCTGATTGCAATTGAATTTATTGTGGCATGTTGCCGAGGCCGATTATTCGCACATTACTCTTCGTATCCTCCTTATTCTTCTTCTTCTTTTTCTTCTTATTTTTTTCTATCCTCCATTCGTTATTTGTTCCTCGTTCATGTCATGTGCCCTGCTCTGTGCACCGCTGTGCCTTCGCCTCCATTTCGGATTCCGTGCGATCCGTTTGGCTTTCATTTTATATTTATTTTCCGTTATATTCAATTTTTAATCCTTGATGCTTTCCCATGATCCCTTGTGTCAGTGCCAATAGCTGTCACCTAATTTATCGAGAATCTCATTTGGACAATTGTTGCTTGTCGACTTGTTCACGATTATGATTTAACCCCAACAACGTTCCAGTCATTCGTTAATAGCGTTTTGTGTTCCGGCCACCGTGATGTGTATTGTTTTGTTTTGTTTTGTTCTGTTTTGTTTGGCATTTCCTTTGTCCTAAAATTCCTGCCCGGCACCTTCATTGTTTCGGCACTGATTGGAATGAGAGCGTGAGTGAATGTGCGATTGATTGTCATTACCGAAAACTAAATCATATATTGACCATACAAACGACAGGTACGTTACGACATCACTTTGCGGAGACGATTGCCCGTGCTCCGATGTTCTGGTGGCCGTTTTATTTTGGATTGGATATTTCAATTCAATGCTGAACCCATTGATTTACGCTTATTTCAATCGCGATTTCCGAGAAGCATTCAAAAATACATTGGAATGTGTCTTTCTCAATTGTTGGAACAAAAAAACACCGTACAGTGCTTATTATGTTTGAAAAGTGATGAATAAAAAATAAATTTAGAAAAAAAAAAACAGAAAACAGAATAAAAATATAAAAATTTGTTGAAAACACATCGGCTTTTGAATAAGTTGTTTATTTTTTTCGGTTCGATTCACAATATCCGATTCTGAAATGAATTGTACGCGATTGCTGGCATGCTGAAAGCACACACACAGACAGACACGCGCGAACGGTAACACAGCTGAAAATCTCATCGACATGGTCATCGAGAACCCTGGACAAATCAATATGGACGGATGAGAGCGTTTAATTCTCCGCAATCATCCTGAAAATGTTTGACTGCCAAGCGAACTCGGAGTGGCTTTCGAATCGAAAGTTTCGACATTTCCACCATTTCGGTCAACATTCGAAATGGTTTTACGCGTTCGATGAGAATTTTCATCGATGCCTGGTGTGTGAACCTGCATGCCGAATCGGACGAATTCAGTTGAATTGATTGCACTATTCTGTACATTTTTGGTCAACTGGAAATTTATAAAACGAAAATTCACATGATATTTCAGATCTGATGCGAAAATGTCAAGAGAGATTTATTGAAAATGAATCAACAGCGTACGTAAATATCATATCAATAATCCAACTTCCGACCCAATTTGAAGAAATGATGGAATCAAAGAAATAATGATAATGAATTGAATAAATGATAGAAATCAAATCGACTCTATTTTCTTACTTTTTACAACAACCAAAAAAATTAAAAATAAATATGGAAAAAAATTGACAAAATTGAACCAAAAAAGGCAAAAAAACACGGAAATAATAAAAAACAAGAAAATAACAAAACAAAGCAAAACTGATGCGCAAATTGTAATAAGTTTTTATTGTGGACAAAACGAAGGCAAGGCAAGGCAAGGCAAGGAAATCGCAATGGAATTCGTGTGAATCTGAGCGTAATGAAATGTAGGTAGCTTTTAGGAGGTAATGACCATGCATGAACAAGGTGAAGCTTTTCAACTGAATAAAATAGATGTTGAATTTCTCATGAAAGCTTATTTGTGAATAATTCTGAAATGATAAAAATGAATGGGGCGCACTTGGGGACACATATCTACCCAATGGAATGACAAAACAGGATGTTCCAAGTTTCATACAATATTTGAAGATGTGACAAATTTTCGGTCCGTTTTTCATTGTGCCGTTTGCAATTCAGTACAGTTTTATTCCGGTTTGTGAACGTGTATTCAGCTGGACCGAAATATCGACGCAATTCCTCTGAAATCCACTTCAAGATGAATGATCACCAACGGCAATCAGTTTTCATTGGCAATTTCTCGCAAACAGACCAGACCGAGAGAAAAGTCATGGATTTTTCTCCTTCGTTATTTTGTAGAATCATTTTTTAGGGAGATAAATGCTTTCATTCATTCTTTTCCGAAATTCGACCAGAGAATGCCCGAATCGTCACAGAGAGAGAGAACAATGCATGTAATGCCTAACGTTTCACAGACAATGAAACTGGTCGAGCATCAATTGACATCCGGATCAACTGACATTCGGCTTCAAAGCCAACTCAAATCACAAATAGAATTTTCGACACATCAAACATGTGCAGAGGGTGCGTATCGTTTGGAGACTCCCAAAGAATTTCCGTTTTCACTGACATTCGCTAATCGTAGAGCTCTTTTTCTTGTCAATGACCGAGCTGCTGTTAGCGTTATTGTCGCATAGTCATTAGCAAGAGCAGCGAATGCAAAGCGGAAAAAAGCGGAAGGAGATAAACTGAAATTTTATTCGACCTCTGTCGTAATTAACATGCAAACAATCACCTAAAGACTAATAGCTTTGCAAATATTTCAATGGGAAATATCAAAATGAAGCAGAATAGCGAATGAAAAATTTCCGAATAAACTTTATAATTAGTTAATCGTAAAGCTATGAATTTATTGCAGCGCGCAACCAATTTGAAATTATAGCCGTTCAATGAGCAACAACGAAACTGTATTGCGACGAGGAAACTGTTCGATCGGTGCGCTTCACCGCGGGAGACAAACACACGAGTGGAAATTATGACGAAGCGAGAAATATATTGGATTGGATGGAAATGAACGGCAAGACGGGAGACGCGCAGAAAAAGAGGGCGAACAGAAACAAGATGAAATAACATTTCACAAATTGGTGGTACTGTCTGTCAGAGTCTTATGCTCTTACATTGTAAATTTTCTGTAAATAAACACGCGAATAACGGAGCAAAAGAACTCTGACAAGGGAAGAAAAATACGCGCACACAAAGTCAATTTCACTTACATTTTTCGGGTTGTTTTGCCATTTAACGTACGCTCCGGTTTTGTTTTTGCCTTCTTTCATTCAAGAAAATCAATTGTTTTTCGAGGCGACTCTGAATGCGGAAAAACGGAAAGCAACCAACCAGTGGAAAATTTTAATTTGGAAAAACGACAGAAAACCGCTAAAATTGAAACGGAAAATACTGAAGAAAAAAAATGAAACGCAACAACAACAAAATGCCAGTGGAAAAACGTGCTGTTTGTTGTTTTTCTGATTAATTCCGATTTCGATTGAGATCGGCAAAGCCATTCGACTTTTTTTCCCGTTCATTTTGCTTAATAAATATCATAATTGTATATTAGCATCAGCGTTCCCATTGACAGCAATAGCGGCAGCAACAACACCACCAGAAAGCAATAAATATTTCGATGACGAACATATTTTTCCGATCCGTTCGAACGCTATTTTACGGCCAACGGGAGTACTTTAAGACGCAAATTTAGCGAATGACGAGAACGAAACTCGATTCGCAAACTTTCCGATTTGCGGATATAAATTTTGCCGAGTTTTTTCTATCTTTTATTTCGTTGTTTCTTGCTCTTTCTGTTTTGATTTCTTTTCGCTCGGCTTCATCCGCCTGGATAACGCGCAAACAGGCGCGCAAACATGACCAAACTGTCAACAGAAAGCACACGGCTTTGACAATGTCGCCGATAGACAAA
>JANSTV010058167.1:0-17501 GCA_027564135.1 Lestremia cinerea | reverse complement strand
TACTGTGGCAAAAGACCTCCTTGGAAGACAGGACAATGCCTTGAAAGCGTAAGCCAACATTTTCCTTGCTTTTCGATCAGATTCTTGACTGATTCATTCCACAGGCGAAGGGATGTCGTTGCTAGTGTGGGAAAAGTTGTTGATGCAGTAGACGATACCGCTAAGTCTGCATTTCGTGTTGTCGGAGCACTGGTTAGAAACCCGAAGAAATGAACTATTTGAGATCTTCAATGAGTTTGATCTGCTTGAAATTGACTACGCCGCAATAAAACCATTTTCAAATTGAAAAAAAGCGAAATGTTGTTCTTTCCAATCCCCTGCCCGCACTCAATGATATGCCGAATCGGTGGCAAAGCGAGAATTAATTATCGATCGAACCACCGAAGAATCAATATTTGAGATTGTCGACGCAAAACCGATTCTGCGAACCAAGTTGAATTATTGCAAATATCGCAAGGCAGGCTCTTTAGAGTCTCAATCGACTTTTCTTGTTGATCCCATTGCCTTTTCACGATGAAGTGTCTCCCGGCCACCGTGATCGCCTTGATTTGAGCCACGCAGCGGTCAAGTCTTGTTTCGAACGATTTCCACTCGATTCGAATTCAGAGTTGAGCTTCTGTTCAGTTCAGAAAGTTCAGTTCACGAAAAAAGCGAAGGCAAAAAAGCCAGAAAACCCAGAAAAAAAACAGCTCTGAGAAGACAGGAGGAATTCATGACGAAGATCGAAGTGAGTTGGTTGTTGTTGAGTGCGTCGAATGAGGTTCCAAATATCGAGACTCAAGTCGGTCCTCGCCAATTGATAATCCTCTCCAGAAATGCCTCTGAATCGAATCGAATGAACGATTGCTTCCTGGGGAAAGGCGTCAAGAACATCATTATCAACCACTCTGTTGACAAAAAAACGCTGGACTAGTTTTGCCGAGTCATGCATTTCCGCACGAAAACTGCAGATGACGCATTATATGAATTCGACATCCGTCTCGACATCAGCTACGATCCGAGCTGAACCAACTATGTATAAATTATGCGATAAATCCAGAACAAGATCTCAACCATTAGCTTCGCTTTTGTCAAGCCATTCGCTCGCAGTCCAAATTCTCAAGATGAGATTCTCGATTTTCTTGCTGTTTTTCGTACTCGGCGTCGCGGTGAGTATCAATTGAAGACAAATCGTATCTTTGCAAAAATAATCAAAAGGTTTTCGTCGGCAGGTTCATTTCATCAGCGCAACGCCACTGATTACAACTGATCTGGCAAGAGACCTCCTTAAGAGACAAGACGCATCCCTGAAACAGTAAGGCAAGATACTCCCTACTAGTCGATCAAATTTCTAACTGATTCCCTCCGAAGGCAAAGAAAGGTTGTTTCCGGCCTGGGAAGAGTCATCGACGCAGTGGACCGTACCGCTAAGGCCGAATATCGCGCGGTCGCCGCTCTCGCCACAGACTCGAGCGATAAGAAAAGAAGAAGAAAATGAGAATTGTTTCTGCTTGAAACTGGCTACGCCGCAATAAAACCACTTTGAATCGAAAAAAACCGAATTGTTGATCTTCTTCATCCCACGCCCGTGACTAGTGATAAACCGAAACGGTGACAAAGTGAAAAGTAATTAACGATCGAACAACGGAAGTGTCAATATTTGAAATAGTCGATGCAAATCCGATTCTGCGAACCAATTCTCACGCCTCGCAATGAGAATGAATCCGCCTGGAATCGTTATAAATATTCCAAAACAGCCTCTCCACAGTCTCAATCGACATTTCACAATGAAGTTTTTCACATTTACCCTGCTCGCCCTGGTTTGCGTCGCTGTAAGTGTCATCCTCGAATCGCGAAAAGGGGAATAATTCCGAGAGATACCATCCACAGGTCTTCCCGACAAGCGATGCAGGTCTTATCTCTGGTTTGGTCGATAGAGTGCTCGATCGTCAGGCGAAGGTCCTTGACCAGTAAGTCACTGCAGTTGCTATTCATCCCACTCGAGGCTGACCGATTCCATTGCTTTGCAGAGGGATCAAAACGTTAAGAGAAACCAACAAGGCCTTGGGTTCTGCCAGCGATGATGCGCGAAAAACTCTGAGGGGAACAATCAAAGACACGGTTGGCGACATCAGAGACACTGTAGCTGATGTGAGGAAGGACTTTGGAAAGCGGAGGGAAGCAATAAAGGACATAATCGATGAGCGTAAGGATGACCGAGCTGATAGGCGGGATGAAAGAGCGGCCAGGCGGAAGGAGAGAGATAATAGCCGCAAATGAGCACAGCATTTCAAGAAGTAATCTGAAGCACTCCCCGGACTAAAAGACAATAAATCTCCATGCAAATCAATGAAAGAGGCTTTCAATTCAAATCCCACCATCCATTTGACACATCGACTAAACATCGATAAACGTTATGAACGACAAACTGTCAACATTTCCCCAGCAAACTCATCAAAAACAAAGCAAAGAAGAAACAAATGCGACGGCAAAGAATCGACAGAGTCAAAACCATCGAAATTCATCTAGAAAAAAACGGAACACCGTCGCCGTTGAGCTGATAAACACTTTTGTTTTGTTACTTTCAACCCAATTACTCTTCACACATCGCGCTACACATGCGACTGTAGGTCACGGACACATATCGAGAAATTCTCTCATTTGCCTGTGTGTTGTGTTGGCGCGCATATACCATCGCTGGCTGTTGATTCGAGCAATATTCACAGCAACACAGCAAAGATAAACATCGCACATCGATGCAAGAATTCGCTCAATCTCCTCTACCTACTTTGTCGAAATGGCAAAACACAAAATTTCGCTCTCTGCGCATTCGCTGCATTGCGATGAGTAAACAGTGCTGTGCCGCAGAGTCGCCTTGGTGCGATGAAAGTGGTCGAGGTGATCGAGGATGCCGACTGGGTATGGGCCTGATGACAAAGCTCACTTTTCTCGATGCCAATCATGCCAGCAAGCCCATCCACGCCGAACACGTTCTGAGACACTGGTTTTTCCAGAAATCATTCCAACTCGCATCCAGATCTCAGCTATCGTTCCAAATGAATGCAAACAATGCACCGCCTCAATCACACGCACACACACAGACACACCGATGCTCTCGTCTCAACGCACGATCACAAACAGCCGAAACGAGCATACCAATTGAATTGGTTTGGTGAGCGTGCAAAGCACGTATCGGATTTCACGGCTGATGGTTTTCGAACCATCGACAAGTCATTGCGGATGGCATTCTGATTTCGATTTGGTTAGTTTGACGAGTGACGCCGACCGAACAAGATCGTTCAAACATTCTGAATCAAGTGAATCATCAAATTCGTGGCTTCGTGAGTGCGTGAGCATTACCCAAAATCTGTTTGGAAATTTCCGTACGGAGTGCATCAATCGATCAAAATCGATGCAAAACAAGTCTGGCAACGGCAAATTTTGGACAGAGAAATCCATTCGCAACGTCTGTCGCAACGCCAAAAGTCTTGGCCGAAGGTAATCCAATTGACAGCGCACTCGCTATCCGAAAACAGGTTACCAATTGGCCGATATTAAGGTTACCGACAATCATGTGTCGAATTGAAATGCGCTGAAACGAGCCGTGCTGAGACATTTTGAATTGAAAATTCATTCAAGAAGCAACACGAAAACAATAAACAAGTGTGGTGCGCGCACTCGCTGTTCCGCAGAACATCGTAACATTTGCTGGTGAACAGACGAGACGGAAGTGTGCGGTGAATATCAAGTGCAGGCAATTTTTCAAGTGCATTTCGATCGGGTGTTGAATTGGTCGCGGTGTGACAATGAAGTGGTGTGTGATGCTGCTGGCCATTTGGCTCGGCCAGATGTGTGTTTGTTCGAGTGAAGATGCCGATCTGCCCGATTTCGAGTTCAGCGATCCCTCAAGTGACTATCCGATGGAGGATGGCACGAAGACGGTACACGAACGGATGGACACCGATCGTCTCATTGAGGACATGGCCGATGATGAGCCGTCATCTTTCACGGTGAAGGAGAAACGTATTCGTGATGCTCTCCTGCGATCCACCAAGGACCAACGGAATCGCAGGGCATTCTCGCAAATCATTCCGATTCTGAGGAGCTTATCGAAGCAACAGCGTCTGGCATTGGCCGCTTTGGTATCAGCTCAAACCAGCGCCAAAGCTGGAGCCGAATTGGATCTAGCGCAGGTAAATTTCACGTTTGAAACAATCGATTCGACAAAACATGCGAAATGTTTCCGCATTAAAAACCAGAAGTCACTTCCCTACTTTGAATTTGATTTGCGCAAAAAAGCGACCGCAACGAAATCAGATCGTTCAAGAAAGGTCAATGCCACGGCGCAAGAGTTGAAATGGTCATTTTCGATCCACACGTCACGTCAACGGTACTGTGCCACCGCACATTACCCGTTTGCGTGTAACTCAATCGGAATTTACATAATTTTGATTTTCTTTTTCTTCTTTTCTTCGTCATTTGCTTCAATCCTCGTTCCGTTGATTGGAAATTTGAATAAATTCTCGATTGGAATCCCGCGGCATAATCGCTTTCTCGATGGGTTTTTGCGCCATTTCGGGTCGTTCCATTGATCGCATTGTGGCTCCCACCGTGAATGACACACTCGTTCTCTTTCGCCAGGTGGAACAGATGTTCGGTGAAAGGAAACAACTGATGCTGCCCATCGTGTTGGACATTGCGAATTTGGTGCGAAAGGCCACACAAGATGATGGCTTCAATAAAAACGAGAGAATTTCGGAAAATGGCATTGTCCGTCACCCGCAAGCGTTGCGTCGAAGTTTTCCCGTTGACACTGAAAGTGATGTGATGGCCGTTGCCGATGTTGAAGCCGTAGCGAAAGAATCGAATTTAAGAAATGATCAACTGTTTGTTGATGACAGCGATGATGCCGTTATAACGAAACCCATCGACGATGAACCAACGAAAATGGTCCAATCGAAAAGAGAAAGATCGCTTAAATATCCGACGGTTGAGAGGGAAACAGACGTTCGGGCCGTCGTCACCGGTAATTATCACGAGAGAAAATTAAATATGACCAATTTCAATGGCAATAAAGATTCCAATGACCAACATGCCATGGAATCGGAGACGTTTGTTCGAGTAACATTGCCGCAAGCGAATCAAACACTTTCCTTGGAAGAGTATGAGAATCGAGCGTTGAATGAGATCAATGGCACGGTTGCGGGAATGGGAGCTGCGGCGAATGCAGCTGGATCGGGTAATTCATCGTCGTTGGAGAATCTACCCGAACCGGAAATGCTGATTGCCGGCGGTTTGAGGTATCGGACGCCGTACCGGAAACCCATTCGAACTTGCGAGCTTTTCGGAAATGTTTGTCTGCGCGTCGATGACTATCCGATGTGAGTATTGGAGTTGGTGTGAGGGGACTCCCAACGATGCTAATCTTACTCTCCCGGCAGGCATCAAATCATGGGGAGTATTCAGCGGCACAAATACGCCATGTCCGCTCTGCTCGCCGAATATACCGCTCAATCACAATACGACCGCCAAATTCAAGCGCAAATCCTGGAGAATGAGGCCAATAAAAAACGTCGCGAAGATGATGGTGAAGATGAAGACGAACCACTGCCTGGCGGAATGTGCCCAAGCATCGTGCGTTACGCTCGTCCGCAAAAAGCACGTTCAGCGTCCGGCGAATGGAAGTACATCGTCAACACAGGCCAACACACGCAAACATTGCGTTTGGAAAAATGCAGGTAATTTGACGACTTTGTCTGGTGCTGAGACTCGCACCCATCTTCTTGTTCTTGTAATTGCCGCGCGATGCATCAACGTGCAATGGAATTTCTCTAATTGCGCATCGTCGACCATTTGAAATTGACAGTTAGATCGTCGTCATCCACTCTGCAGGCAGAAACATACAAGCACATACTCGAGAAACATGTTCCGGCCATTTGGAAATACGTAAATCGCGTCGCAGCCACACGAGAGAAAGTTCGCGTCGCTACTTTTCATTTCGAATAGTGATGACTTGAACCCGCCGGGCCGTTAGCTTCATTCGCTACGGCCAGCGGAAGAGATTGAAGACATCGAGTGGGCGTTGCATGAATTCAGGCGTTTTTCATTGGCACATTTTCGATTCGTTTCTTTTCGCTTTGTTCGCAGCACACCCGACGAATCGTGCACTTACCTAACGGACAACTTCCAGTCGAGATGCATTCAAATCTACAATTATCATCGGCTGTTGAGTTGGGACAACGCTCGGGGCTTGCACGTTGACATCTTCAAGGTAAGCCACATCAACCCGTTCGCTACGAGCGAGGTTATGACATTGTCGCTCTGACACTTTCAGGTACCAACTTGCTGTTCGTGTCACATCGATGGCTTCCGGGATAAATTTCCGCCGTTGAATTCGTACACTGCCGCTCAAGACCTGTCGGACAATTATCAATTCGCCAGCACCAAATATTCCACCATCACCGAGGCCGATGAGGAAGACGAAGAAGCTCTCAGTGGATCGATTGCGTACCAATATTCGAATGGCTTCAAGAAACAGTCGAAACCGGTGAATCATCAACCGTTGAAGACTGCGAAGAATCGTATTGAGAAATTGAAGAAGAAGCAACCGATTCATTCAACACTCGGTTCCTACTTGACGCCACCAGCAAACGGCGAGTTTGATGGTATTGGCTCGTTCAAGCGATCCTCGTCGAATCGAGTCCATCGACGACCGATCCGGAAGAATCTTCGCGATCAATCGATCTCTGGCAGTGAGGCACATCCGAACGTGAAACCGTTTCCAGGAGAGTTGACCACCGATCGACCATCGAACAAACGACGGTTGACTTCCACTCCGACCGGTGTGTCGACCAAGAAGATCCCCCATTCAGCCTTGCCAACGACCACCGGCTCAGACATGGGCAAACGGGTTAACTACAACTATCATCCAATCATTGATTTCTTCGGTGACACCATCCAATCGGACAAGGAGGTTGATCGAATCGGCCACACGTCGAATTCAAACAGTTGGGTGCCAATGGTCGGGGACGGCCTGCGGAGGTGATTCATCGAAGGCACCTTTAGTTTGGTAAGGTTATTTATTTAGATTTAAGTTATTTATTTTAGAGAATTTAGTCGCGAATCAAATACACCACGAAATGAAAATTGATAGAATTTCTCTTTTATTGAAAACAATAAATAAACTTAATAATTAAAATATTAATAAACAACGATTTTATAATTAAAAATTTTATGTTAGCTTCCAACTGAATTACACCTGAGTTACTTAACACTAAAATAGATCACATGACATGATTCGCGTCACCCGGAAGAACCTTCGGAATGATTGGAATCGTTTAAGAATAATTGGTTAGAAAAAAGAAAAGAAATTCATCGTAAAATCGATCAGCGGACGTACCAGGCTGATCTGTGGTGGCGCCGCGGGAACTGTCTTATGCTAACGGTGATATGAAGTAAAGCTAATTGATTTCGTCAGAGTTTGAACTTGGCAGCAATGCTTCGCTTGCGATCCGTCTGCGATTCATAAGAATGATCATCTATGATCTGTCGATCCTCTTCAGGCCGTTTTGTCACGCGAATCCTGTTTCTCATGAGCGATTTTTGCCAGGCGATCGAATTCTTGGCTGCCCAAGGCGTCGACCATGTTCCGGAAGATGCCTTGGTCATTTTGCAGCAAGTTGTGTGGCGTGTCGAATTCGATGGCTTTACCGGTGTCCATGACGAGCACGCGATCGGAGTCGATGATCGTGTGCAGGCGATGAGCCACTGTGAGGACGGTGCAATCGGCGAACTTGATGCGAATCGTCTGCTGAATCAAGCCATCGGTGCTGTGGGGGAAATAAGGAATTCAGAAAGGTTTCTTGGGTCACCTTAGAAGAGAGTACTCACTGAGGATCAACATTGGCTGTGGCTTCGTCCAAAACAAGAACCTTGTTCTTGCGCAAAATCGCTCGGGCCAAGCACAACAGTTGTCTCTGGCCAACACTGAAGTTGCTTCCGTGAGCCATGACCGATGCTTGCAGTCCCATCGGACCACTGGCGATTTGCTTCAACTCAACTTCCTGCAGGGCGGCCCAGATATCCGCATCCGGATACTCCTCGAACGGATCTAGATTCCTGTTAACAAAAATTCTCCATTAATTCCGGTTTCGATGAGGCCCTTGAGTGGAATACGAACCTTCTCAACGTCCCCGAAAACAGCACTGGATCTTGTGGGATGATTGCCACTCTGGAACGCAGGTCTTTGAGTTGAACACTGGCGGTGTTCACTTTGTCGATGAGGATGTCACCTTCAACGCAAGCCAAGCGGAAGATCGCTCCGATCAGTGATGACTTCCCGGCTCCGGTTCGTCCGACGATGCCGATTTTCTCGTGTGGCTGAACCACAAACGATAAGCCCCGCAGAACTGGTTCAGCATCAGCAAAGTATTTGTAGAAGACATTGCGGAATTCGATTTGTCCCTCGGACGGCCATGAAGCATCCACTTCACGAGCTTTGTCTGGTTGCTTCTCGGGCTCCAAGTCACGATACTCGAGGATTCGTTCAACAGACATCATATGATTGGCCACTTCTGCACTCTGACGGATGCCCCACTGCATCATGCCAGTCAGCGCCATGGCTTGAGTTATCGCCAGACCGACTCTGTCTCCCGTCACGCCAGTGTCAAACAGCAGGAATGTGAATGTGACGCAGAAGATGAAGATCAAGCACATGATATCCAACGCGAGGCCAAAAGCCGAGCTGGTTGTGATGAACATGTACCAGCATGCTGTGTGCGAGTTTTGATGATTGTCGAATTCACTGATCAAAATCTGCTGGGCGTTGAACGCGCGAATGGTTGACAGGCCTTGCAACGTGGCTGACAAATGGGTGAACACCGGCGAACGAGCAATGCCTTCGAGACGCTTCAGATTCTTCGACGTCTTCAGGTAGACTCTCCGAACGAACACAAATACGATCGAGAGGACGCCAACGGGAACCAAAAAGAGGGGATTCACAATTGATGCCACGATGATCGCACCGAACATGTTCAAAATGATCTGCGTTGCGTCCAGGAGGGCCTTCGGAAGGAATTCATCGGTCGATCCCATGTCCTTCGAGAAGCGATTCAGAATCCGCCCGGATGGATTCGTGTCGAAGAATCGCATCGCTGTGGAAATCATGCCCTTGAACATTGAATCGTGCAGCGACTGTGACGCGCGCACGCAGATCGTGTAGAGGCTCACGGAACGGATGATAGCAACGGTGAAGAGGCTCACCATCAGACCACCGTGGATGTAAATGCACATTTCGGTGCTCAAGATGAACGGGGTGTCTTCAATTGATGTCGCCGTTGTGACAGTCATATTCTCGGGGACGATCACCTCGGTAACACCTTCGACAGGGACCGTTTCATTGTGAACGGAATCTAATCTTGCGATTGAGTTGTGGTAAGTTCGCAGTTCCTCTTGAGACGTCCAGAACGATACCCAATAGTCAGCACCACTGGCCAGGATTTGAGCCAACAGAAACAGGATGCCTACCAAGAACAGCACTGTCGGATGCCCGCCAGACTTGAAGTAATTCCCAAACACTGAGCCCTTGACTTTTCCCTTCGAACTGGATTCCATTTCCTGGACTTGTTCTGCAGCGTCCTCAATTTCCGCTTCAGCTTCGATTTCATCGTTCTGAGTGTGGATCGACGCGGAGGACATTGATCTTGTGGACGATCGTGAATGTGTGCGACTCCTTCGACCTTTGAACTCCGATGGCTCTTCTTTTTTATCATTCTCCTCAGATTCGAGCAGAGAAGCGAAGTCAACGCCACTTTTGGCGAGGTCACCAGGTGATCCTTGCATTTCGATTTGGCCCTGGAAAAGATCGGATGAATGAGTGTTGGTAATCGCCTTCAATGAGCATCTTCGTCTTACGTCTTTGAAAGAAATGACCCAGTCAGCATCCTTGAGGAAGTGCACTTGATGCGTCACCAGAATTCGAGTGGCATTCAGCTTAGACAAGCGACCTTTCGGTCCAATGCATTCGTTGAACAGATGACGTCCCACATGAGCATCGACGGCACTCAAAGGATCGTCCATCAGATAGATGTCGGCCTTTCGGTAAGCAGCTCGTGCAAGGCTAAAAGCAAGGTCGTCAATTCTGAAGCTCCAAAGCCCATCCTACCCCAATCACTTACTTGATTCTAGCCTTTTGTCCTCCCGAGAGGGAAGATCCCCGTTCCCCAATGATGGTCCGATCACCGAACTCCAACTGCTCGAAATCCTTCACCAAAGCGCATGACTTCACAACAGCCTCATATCGATCCCGTTCCATTTCCTGGCCGAAGAGAATGTTCTGGCGTACGGAACCAGCAAACACCCACGGCTCTTGGCAAGCGTAAGATAGCGACCCGAAAATCGATATCGATCCGCTTTCCAAAGGTAGCTCCCGCAGCAAAGCTTGCAGGAAAGACGACTTGCCAGCACCCACCGCGCCAATGATGCCGATCAGCTTGCCCTTCGCAAAGTCCACATTGATGTTTCCCAACGTTGGATTCTTCCAGATGCCATTAAACGTCTTCCCATTGCTCTCCTTGTCCGCTGGCACGTCTTTCGTCACGGGAATCCATCGTGCAGTGGCGTTCTTAATCGAAATAGCGATGCCCTCCACAACCACCGTCTCCGGCTCCAAGAGTTTCTCCTTCTCAGCCATTTCGATGTGAAGACCATTCGGAATGTTCGATATCATCCGCACTTCCTTCTCTTCGTACTCCAAAAAGTTCTGCAATCGTCGAAAAGCGACCAAGGCCTCAGCGATCTCGGCCACTCCTCGCACAAACATCTGAGACATTGTGTGCGCGACGATGTTGAAATACGCCGAAATGACAAAGATTCTAGAAGCGGTGATGTTCTCCTGACCGTAAAGCAGCACAATCGAGAGCATCGTGCAGAACAGCGCCATGCGCGTGGTGAACAACATGAACGTCATGAACAGCGCACGCACGTAAGAGTTCTTCCTCACGATTTTCAGTTCCATGCGTCGCGCAAGCGTGATAAGTTGCGTGAACGGTATCTCCCATGCATACATTTTGATCACCTGCACTCCAGAGATGATTTCATCCATAAATCGTACTCTCTCGTCTGTTCGAAGTGCCGTTTGCAATCGAAATTTCGATGACAATTTTCCGGTGTAACCTGAAATGGATGATGTAAACGTTGAAACGCATTGCTTTTGGATTGTCGCTCGACGATAAACACTCACTTTGAATCGGAACAACAATGAACACAATAACAATGCCAATCATGCCGGCCCATCGAACCTCTACCCACAATAGATAACCGACAATCAACGCCATCAATGGGGCTGTCCACATTGCATGCAAAAACATGGAAACAATATCGAATCGGTTGACATCGTTTGATAACAAATTGACAACTTTGCCAGGTGCTGTGTCGCCGAGAGCCGTTTGCGATAAACGTAGGGCCTGCAATGAAACCATCATTGTTAGTTGAACGAGTTGAAATGAGAGAGGTCTGACGGAGAAACCCACCTTCCTGTAAATGATACTACAAACCGCCACCCGGACTTTCATGCCATTGTGAAAGCCGATAATAAAAAATTGATTGATCGCCAAGGCACTAATTGCATTCAGAATGACAATGCCACTGGCGTACTGAATGGCATCGTGATGGCTCATATCGGAGTCTGTTCTGTGGAGTTGATTGGAAACGAGGCGAATGAGTCGACTTCACCATGGAGCTCGAGGCTCGAGACTCACCTGAAATACAGCAACAGTTGGCCCAGCAGGTACGGCTGACCCAGCCGAATGAGCACATCGTTCACGATGCATATGCATCCCAATAGGAAATACTCTCTCCAAAATGTCGCAAATATCGCTTTCAGCAAACGCGGTCGATTCTCTCCATTCACTTGTTTCTTCCACGTTCTGCAAGATAATTGTTTCCGTGAGAATTCCGTTAGCAACGCAAACCAATCGATATATTCTTATCGTTGCCGCAACCCTATGCCCTTCAATTATCCAACGCCCACGCAAACATTCACTCATTTCGTCATTGAGCCGATCAATTATCCGTAATTGATGTATCAATTTCGAGAGCATGCCAATCAATCGACTTTAATCAACACAAATTGTTAGCTAAACAGCTGGAGTTGGAGATCCAGCGGCGAATTGACGGCGCGTCATTAACATTCGGAAGAGCCCCAGTGAAACGGTGGAGCGTACGGTTGCCGCGGACGCGAATCGATATGGTCGGGTGCATTCCTTATCAGAACTGCATCGTTGCACGTCACTGTCATGTGATGCGATTGTGCTTTAGACAATCAACACTGGCTATTTATGGCGATGATGCCAGCGGCTGGGTGGAAAGTCAACAAGCGGCGCCGCAATGAGATTGCGAAAATTTTTGCAAATCGAAGGAACAATTGACAACGGCGACCACTGCTGAGTCACTCTACTTCATGAGCGAGGCACCTCCAAAACATGTTAATTCACGTTAGAAACACGTTCACTCACGCCGAAACACGCACAATCGCCCATTCATTCACCTATCGGCACGCGGCCGGCGAATCAAAACTGGATTTTCGTGTTTGATCAATCAGCGTTGAGAACTATTTCACAATATTTTTTGGCAAATCATCCAAGCGATTGTTTCGCAGAACGGCAACCAATTCAAGGTTTCGAAAAGGTCATGCGGAAAATACTCACTTGTCCAATCGGTCGCCCAGCTCCTCCGAACGATCAACATTCAACGGTTGAAAAATGTCTTCCAATTCGAGAATTTTGCGATAGCCTTTTTTGAATATCGGTATCGTCCAGTAAAACAACAAAACTGACAAGAAATTAGCATTTTGCCGTGGATTTTGTGCGAATTTCCGTTTGGTCGATTCCATTTCAGCTCCAGATGTGGCTCATCAATGCGCGCACCACGTTACGGTTCAACTGTCCAAGTCGATGTGAACCAGCGATTCGGTTATTTCAGCACCGTCCAGCGATTGACACAACACGAAATACCGACGAAGAACTCCGAACTGTTTGTCGAAACTCAAAAGTCACTCAACTTTATTTGGTTCACGCGATACGTGTGTCCACAGTGCTGGACAATGATACACTGGCGCCGTACGCACCCACAATTGTTACACAATACACGATTGATCGTCGCTGAGCGTTATCATTCCACAAGCGTTCGAACGATTGTAACGGTTCACTTGGAGGCCAATTTCGATCACTGTTAATTATTCCGAAATGGATGGATGCGGATGGTGTCTATCACAGATGAGGTTCCGGTTCAGGGAGTCGATGTTTCCGGTGGGTTCTACAAATGAAATAGTCGATTAGTGGAAATCATCAACGTTCACTTGTCAACAGATGTCCGGCGTCCAATGGCCACGGTCAAGGTTTCCTCGGTCAACTGAGGACGCGTTTTTTTGTTTGCGTTCGTTTTTGACGCCTTTTCGCGGCAATCACGCAATTTTTTCGTAACCATCGATTTCTGCTAAGCGACGCGTGTCGCAAAGTCGGCGTTTTTCCACTGGAGAGAACACATGTTCGCGATGTAATTGAATGGCGTTTCGGATGGTGTTATCGACATGCAGATATTCGTTGTGCGCAGCAGTAATGGGGGACAACGCCAACGACAAATGTAATCACATTTTAATCGGCGTCTCGACTTCATTGTTGTTGGAGGGAGACAAACGAGCGAACGAGAGACTCAAGTAATTTGCGTATCGAGATGACTTGCAGCATTTCAAACGATTGACTCGAAGAGGAGCTTTCTCGGTATTGCCTCGGTTCGAGTGATATTGAGAGCGATCGCAAGCGAATATTCCCGATCGATGATCGTTCAATTGACCATTCGAATCAAAAGCCGAATCATCTCATTCGATTCAAATTGATCAAATTGTCACAACAAACGTTCGAAGGCCACTCTGAGTGAACCAACAACAACACATTTGTTGCTTTGAATATTGAATTGAATGTTGCCATTCGCTTAATAGCGGCGATTAAAACCGCAATTCCGACATGATTCTCATGCGATGAATCGCCAATTTGCAATTCATTCGTGTGGTTGTTTCGCTCATGCCCGTCTTTTTTCCATTCTTTCTGCCGTTCAATTGTTTCTTCTTGTCTCTCTCATTGTGGTTGTTGCTTTTCGATAGTTTCATGATCATCACACGATCGCTCGCACAAGCACGCGACGCCTGTTTCACGTTGAGGTGAGATTGATGATTGATTTATGGTGGAATTTTCGGTGGGTTAGCGCCTCAGCTTCGCAGAGCGATCGAAAGCACTTGAGATCATCGATCAAGAGTGATGAGCTGGGGTTAACGACCGATCGAATGAATGATCACACAATTCTAGTTTTCCTCTTTCCGCTAAATTTTGAAATGAATGCGATCATTATCTAACTGGCACACATCGTGACCAATACAAGTGCCGGATCGATCGACGGAAAATTACGAACATTTCGTAGCGTTAAATTGGTGGTCTCTTCCTGTGATTTGGACGTGTGGAGTGTTTTTGAATCGCCACGGTCGTTGTGCATCTACACGAGAGGCATTTGAGCGGTTTCAGGTAGAATTCCACGTGAGGAATTGGATCCGTTGCGAAACTGGACCCGATCGAAAGGCGGGCCCATGTCGAACGGCGGGAGATACATTCACATTTTCCGATTCGTTTTCGATTTTTTGATCGAAATTGAATCCGATTGTGGAATTGAAAAACCGCATCACTTGTACATTCATGACATTTGATATTCGATAAATGTGACGTCATCCTCCGATTGTGAAGGACTGATTGAACTTAAATCATATGATTCGAGCAGCCGTCACAGCGACGATCGACCCAAAATCGAATTCGTACATTTTCTCCGAAAATAAATCAACCGACTCGTCTGCTCAGCTGCTATTGCACAACGCACAACTCACTCACTCGTGGCGTTCGATGACATTCCTCGCCGAATTTTCGGTCCGTCTGACACCCAAACAACCATTTACCTTGGCCGACGATTCGAAAACGCTGTTTATTCTCTCTTCACCACAATTTCACCAAAATCAAATAAAAGAAATTAAAAGAAAAAAAAACCAAACAAAAATTCATGAAAATAATCCACGAAAATCCAGTTCTGATCGCAACGATTTCAAAACGACGACTGAAAAGCCGTTCATTTGAGCAGAACCATTTGTCTGCGAGTGAATCACACAGACGTGATGTCGCAAACACACGCGCATCGCGTACTGTCAATTTCTGTTTGTATATTTGCGTAGTGTGACGTCGATGAATGAATCGAACAGCAGCAAATTGTTTCGCGTCTGAAGCGCCGCATCGCAGTTGTAAATCGTATCGCAACGTCATGACTTGCATGAAAGATTGCAGCCGTGTTGTTGGTGCATTTCACTCACCATCTCCGTCTCTCACAGTTTTTTTCTTTCGTTCTCCTTCACTCGAAGCTCGCGTAATAACAGTGTCATTCGTCAACGCTCAGATGATAATCATCGCAAGGTCGTTCAATGCTTCGCCTCAAATGGTTCCGGAGAGCGTATACAAACACACCTGCCGGCTTAGTCAGTGGCGTCATTCAATCAACCAACTGAGATAAAGAATCTGCATAATCATCGTTACGTCGTAAAGCCACCGTCGTAATCCCCGTCGGATGGACGATTGAGATCACTCCCAGTGGATGCACTCGTATCACTCGACTCTCATTCAAAGACAACTATCGAGGAAGTTCCGTGGAATATCCCTGAAGAGTAGCGTTAATCAAGTGACTGCACCCGCGACGCAGACACCGTATCGATTTTCCCGGTGATTCGGTTCTCGAAACGGCCCTGTGCGGCCGATAAGATAAATCCAGCCAGAGCTTCTCCTGACGTAATCTTCAGTTTCGTTTGTTGACTCATTCGAAGTGTTTTCAATGAGGAAGCGTTTTTTGGTGCAACACGCTCTGTCAACATTGGCTTCAAGTTGCTCCGCTTGCAATTAATGGCAATTAACATTTCATTGACATCAACAGCCAGCTACGAAGCGACTCTCTATCGATATAAACTGGTCTGATCTCCAGATCGATACGAATGCGCTTGCCTCCAACAATTTAATCAATTTATTCTCAACCATTCATTTGATAAATTCTCGAATGACAAGTGAACAAATAGGCGTCAATTTACTTCATCAAAACGAATGATATTGCATGATCATTGTGGAATTGATACGCGTTTCGTTTGTTGTCGTCGAATGATGGGAGCTCGGAGCTTGATTGCGTTGAGTGTGGATGATTTATGGAGACTTCTTTGAGTATCAAGTATTTTTATTGAGTACTTGAGTACTAGATACGTATTTTACTTATTTTCAGAGAGTACTTCGGAAGCATCAGTTGTTTCGGAGACTGCTGCGGTCAAATGAGACTTGCGGGAACAGACGAGGATCTCGCATTCCGCAAACATCCGATTTCGCAACAGATGACTTGACTCATACAATCCGATGGAACTACACTGCGCTCCTTTCACAAGCTCGTCTGAATCGAACCTTATCTTATCAAATCGTACGATAACAAAATCGTGAAAAAGTAGTATTTTTCGATTACTCGAAGAGATTTGCCACGGCATTGTCTCTTCCCCCCCGGATTCGGTGAATGATCAAAAATAGAAATGCTGTTTTCCTGCTTTGCTTTATCGCCCACCAATGGGCTTGATCAAACATCCGTCGTCGAAGCAGCTGGAAAATCCAATTCAGAAGACAAGTTTACCGATTGCAAGGCCAATCAGTGCAAAGTGTCGACGCTCTCCATCCGAGGGTTATCAGTTGACGACTGAAAGCGCAATCTCCCCAAAATATGAATGAAAGAATGAAAGCAACGCCACGTGATCTGTGTATTTCCATGGAATCAATAATCATTTGATTAATTTATTGAAATGTTGTTCATCAGAATGCCCATTGACATTCGCATGTTGAATCGATTACATTGGATGATTACAATAACATAAAATTGACTTATTTCCAAAATATGATCTACGCGAGAACATTCATCAATTCTCAATTCTCAATAACTGAATGTTTACGTCTCTGTTTTGCCCGAATCAACAAATTAAAAAAAAAAAAAAAATAGCCAATGCGTTGAAGGAGGTTTCTTTCAGAGGGGGAAAATTTGAGGGAAATTCATGGGGGAAATTGGGTGAAATTGGAACAGAAGTATTGTTGAAACAAAGGCGCTTCGACTGTGTGTGTGACAATGCGACGATCACACGTCGATTGAATCTCGGAAAGACCCGTCTGGAGAGTTTTGCTGTTGGTTGGATGGTTGTTGTTTGTTGCTGGGGGAAATGCCATAGCTGGCAGATGTGCGCTGTCACGAAACCTAATTCAATCTCGAACGTTTTCGAGCGATTGCATCTTCGACGGCTCGCAATTGTTTCAATAGTTCCTCGCGTCGGGTCGTCTTTTTCGAGTTTGCCTCCTTCGAGTTCGCCGCTGCGGCTGATTTACTGTCGCCGGATGTTGGAGATCGTTTTTTGGCTGCTTCAGCTGGAATTG